>JASPKZ010002496.1:0-10048 GCA_030220185.1 Diploptera punctata
CTAATCATTGAGTTGGTGTTTACTTGATAACATCATATCCATTATAATAAAATAAAACTTAGTTTTATTTGATTTTTCATATTTATGAAGGATTGTAATTCAGTGACAGCTGTTCTGTACACTGTACCTTCTTCAGACATGTTAACAAATTATGAATTGTGTTGTTATAACACATATCTATTGATTAAGCAACAATATAACATCAATTTATTTAAATTTTTTAATTTAACAAAGGCGATTCATTCAAATCAAGTTTAGAATTTAACAGTTTATTAATAATTAATAAACTGTTAAATTCTCACCTTAATTATACAATTATTATTATTTATGATCTATTTTTAATTTATATACCACTCTGGCACATAGGTGTTTACGTAGGTGATTTGTACTTTGTACGAGTATTATGTATCAGCCTTGGTAATCAAGGGGTTAAATTCGTTGTCTCCGATCCAAAGGGTTGCAGGTTCAAACCCGATCAGAGTCAAGTGGATTTTTTAGGATAAAAAATTCTAGAAGGACAAGTCCCTTCAGGAAGAACTTGATCCAGTCGATGGATACGAGAGATTTGAAGATTCTTTGAGGTTGTAACACCAGATCCCTCGCTATTATGCATTGCAGAGACTTCTTGATGTTTGTCCCAAACTCCCTTTCCAAACAAAAGTTTAAGCTGAACACAAATATAAAACTATCTATTCTATACCAGTTATAGATATATGCCATTGCGAAACATGGTACTATGCGTTACTTTAAGCGAGAGGAAAGGAGATTACGAGTATTTGAGAATAAAGTTCTTAGGAAAATTTTTGGACTAAAGAGAGATGAACAGCGACCAGGTGAATGGAGAAGACTACATAACAATGAACTACATGGTCTTTATAGGAAGCCAGATATAATAAGAACAGTTAAGTCTCGTAGACTGGGATGGGCAGGACATGTTGCACGTTATGGGGAATGAAAGACGTGCATGGAAGCTTCTTGTAGGAAAGCCAGAGGGAAAAACGCCCAGTGGTAGACCAAGAATGAGGTGGGAGAACAACATTAACTATGATTTGAGGGAAGTAGATTATACAGGGAATGATTGGAAAGCATTAGCTCAGGATAGGGATGTATGGAGAGCTTATGTCCGCGCGGCCATGAACCTACGGGTTCGATAGTGCCAGTGAGTAAGTAAAAGATCCTCAGTCGGCCGCGGTGGACTAGTGGTTATGTGCCTCTGGTTCCGAGAGTTGAGGGTTCAAAACTGGCCGGGGTCAATGGATTTTTTAGGGCGGAAAAATCCAAGGAGCAAGTCCTCCGGGAGGAACTTTAAGCCGTGGGTCCCGAGTCTAAAAGATTTTCAGGCTCGTAAAAGATTCTTAAACCTGAATAACGATGTCTCTAAGCAAAATTTAGCGACATTTACAACCTTAGTAATACCTCGGTAATCGGCCGTGGTGGAATAGTGGTTATGCTCCTTGCCTCTGGTCCCAAGGGTCGCGGGTTCAAAACCCGGCTGGGGTCGATGGATTTTTAGGATGGAAAAATCCAAGGAGCGAGTCCTCCGGGAGGGACTTTAAGCCGTGGGTCCCGAGTCTGAAGATCTTCAGGCCCATAAAAGATCCTTAAGCCTGAATGAAAAGGCCTCTAAGCAAAATTTACCGAATTTTCCCGTCCTAGTACTACCTTGGTTTCCTAGATGTCAGTATGAGGTGGAACGCTGACCACAGACCACTCAAATTACATCTATACGAAAACAAGTGTAACTAAATTAGTATGGTTCAAATTCTTCCCTGTAGGGGGACAGCGCCTAAATCTCCGTTAAGGGAAATATGGGCTTACAAAAATAAGTAATACCTTGGTTGCCTGTTAGATGTCTTGGATCAGTGAGTTGACTGAATGCTATCCATGACATCTACGAGCGAATTAGGTAATTAAAAAAATAACTTGGTGTAATAACTCATTACAATGGAGAGGTTATGGCTTAATAAAGGGCTACGCCATTATAGATAGAAAATATCATCAAGCCTAATTAGAATCTCTGAGAAAAATTTAATTGTCCTTTCCCATCCAAGAAATACCATAATTATAATGTTGTGTGATTCCGGGTTCTGTGGCCGTGGTCCATAGTTGGTGTTGATACCAGACGTTTCGCCCTCAACTGCGGAGGGCATCTTCAGTGGCGAGTGCTTCTAGGCGTGTTTCCTGGTTGGAAGATCTACTTAGAGTGAGCTCTGCTGACGTTGTGGACGTTGTATGTGATACTAGTGGTGGGAGCACGGGTGAGTGAGCGTGGCTCTTGCTGATTGGCTAATGGTCGTCTCCTGTGTTCCCTAGTGTTGATGCATTTATTTTCTAGTGTCCGGTACCAGGCCTTAGGCAATTTGATACCTTCCTTTTTCTGTTAATATTTTCTTTATGCTTGTATATTTCTATAGCCTCTCGGTATAATCTAGGGAAATATAAGGAAGTTGTGGCTAAAACTTGTGTATCATCGAATGGAGAATCTGGTGTCCATTCATAATGGCATGTTTCTGCTTACAGCCGATTTATCCATTTCTCCTTGTCTGCAGTTTCTTTTATGTTCAGATAAACGGGTGGCTATACCGGTGCAGAGACGCTGGATATATACCCAAATTCCTACAACAACGGAGGACTTTTAGATCTAAAAAAGCCCATCGCATATACGACCGTACTGAACGTGCTCTACTCAGAGAACGCATCCAACAAAACACGGAAGGAGTTAGCAACCAACGACGCAGAACTCTTTACACTTCACATAACAATCAGTAACAGCATTCCTTACCAATATTGGAACAAGATCGACAGCATTACATACAATCAAGTGAAGCAACCATGTTAAAGTCTACTAGAACGCAGATGAAGAAATTCGACTATCTAAAAAATGCAATCGCGACCCTTACAGCAATCAGTCGGTCTACAACATACCGTAACAAACCTGTCATCACGCACGCTGTCAACTGAAGAAATCATGTGTACTATCAAAGGAGGCAACTACGCTATCACACCCACATCAATACCTGTAGAGGATATTATCTCTAAATCGAGGCAAGCATCAAGAATCTCCCCTTGCAAACAACTGATGAAATTCGTTATGAAGCTGCAAGAATACTCCGTCGCGCCCAACCACCGAAAAGCAATTTTAACTAAGAAGGAGAGACTAGCGCTAAAAACTTTAAATAATGATAATAATATACTATTTTTCCCAGCCGATAAAGGAAACTCTACAGTTGTTTATGAATACACACGAATACAAAGAGAAACATAATAGAGATTCTGACACCAGATACATATAAACTATCAAGCGAGACCCTACATCCGGTATTCTTCGAAAAACCAACAATCTTATCAAGCAATCGTCCTTGCCAGAAGGAATAATGAAGAAGAAATACGCGATCCGAAGCTCAACCTCCAAGACTCTATGGTCTTCCAAAAATACATAAGAACAACATTCCACTCCGGCCAATTGTCAGTGCCATCGGTTCCCCGACCTACTTACTGGCAAAGCATCTTACAGGACTTCTGAAACCACTCCTTGGAAAAAACGGACAGCTACATCAGAGACTCGACACATTTCATCGAGAGACTACGGAATATAAACGTAACATCTCAAGATTATACTGGTTAGCTTCGATGTGTGGTTTCCCTTTTCACCATGGTGCCAGTAAATGAGACCATGGACTACATTAGACAGATTTTCACAGAAGAAATATCCAATTTATTCAGGCATGTACTAACTACTACTTACTTCCAATGGAACCAACAGCTACTATGAACAGACCGACCGACGGCCAGTAGTCCTCTAAGCCCAGTAGTAGCGAACTTTTTCATGGAGAGAATTCGAAACAGAAGCACCTAAAAACAGCTCCCAAGTCTCCAGAACATTGGTTTCGCTATGTTGATGACACATTCGTAGTATGGAGACATGGCAGTGAAGAATTGGAACGATTTCCTTCAACACCTTAACAGCAGACACAACAAAATACAGTTCACTATGGAAAAAGAAGATAAATGGAAGACTTCCTTTCCTGGATGTTCAAATAATAAGGACTGGCAATGGGGAAATTCACATTACAGTTTACAGGAAGAAACCTACACACACAGACCGATATCTGCACAAAGACTCTAACCCACCATCCAAGACAAAAGCGAGGTGTCATTAAGACACTGTTCGACAGAGCGACTAAGTTATGCCAACCACAACACCTTAAACAAGAACAACACCATCTGTTTCAATTGTTTCCAGAAAAAAATGGCTACACATCCAAGGAAATAAGACAAACCATACATCCACGAAGACAGCACGTCAGAATGGATAACACGCCCTCAACCAGCATAGCCTACTTACCATATGTACAAAGAGTCCACAGATCGTATCGGGAAAACTCCTACGAAAATACAACATAAAAACAGTTCTATAGACCTACAAGAAAAATAGAAGATGCCTTCGCTCAGACTAAGGATCCTCGTGGCCACCTCTCTCACTTGCGGCGTATATATCGAACTTCCTTGTTCGTGTGGTAAACCATACATAGGGACCACGAAAAGAAGTATAGCCACCCGTTTATCTGAACATAAAAGAAACTGCAGACAAGGAGAAATGGATAAATCGGCCGGCTGTGTGTAGGCAGAACATGCCATTATGAATGGACACACAGATTCTATTCGATGATATCACAAGTTTTAGCCACAACTTCCTACTATTTCCCTAGATTATACCGAGAGGCTATAGAATATACAAGCATAAAGAAAATATTAACAGAAAAGAGGAAGGTATCAAATTGCCTAAGGCCTGGTACCGTACACTAGAAAATAAATGCATCAACACTAGGGACAACAAGGAGACGACCATTAGCCAATCAGCAAGAGCCACGCCTCACTCACCCCTGCTCCCACCACTAGTATCAATACAACGTCCACAACGTCAGCAGAGCTCACTCTAAGTAGATCTTCCGACCAGGAAACACGCCTAGAAGCACTCGCCACTGAAGATGCCCTCCGCAGTTGAGGGCGAAACGTCTGGTATCAACACCAACTATGGACCACGGCCACAGAACCCGGAATCACACAACATTATGATTACCGGCCGTGAAAGCCTGCATTCAACTATAAATACCATAATTGTCTACTATGGTGTCTCTTTGATGAGATGACTAACCTCTTGTCATTCATAGACAACTGTAGGGAATTATCCTTAACTAAATCTTAAGTAAATTACCTTCGTTAAGTAACTCCACATGGGAATGTATCCCTACAGACAGACAAATATCAAACTAAAAATACAGAAATTGATTATATTACATGGATGTGAATCATGGTCTCTTTCTTTAAGAGATGAGAAAAAATACAAGTATTTGAAAATAAAAAAATTTAATTGTCCTTTCCCATCCAAGAAATACCATAATTGTCTACTATGGTGTCTCTTTGATGAGATGACTAACCTCTTGTCACTCATAGACAACTGTAGGGAATTATCCTTAACTAAATCTTAAGTAAATTACCTTCGTTAAGTAACTCCACATGGGAATGTATCCCTACAGACAGACAAATATTAAACTAAAAATACAGAAATTGATTATATTACATGGATGTGAATCATGGTCTCTTTCTTTAAGAGATGAGAAAAAATACAAGTATTTGAAAATAAAAAAATTTAATTGTCCTTTCCCATCCAAGAAATACCATAATTGTCTACTATGGTGTCTCTTTGATGAGATGAGCTAACCTCTTGTCACTCATAGACAACTGTAGGGAATTATCCTTAACTAAATCTTAAGTAAATTACCTTCGTTAAGTAACTCCACATGGGAATGTATCCCTACAGACAGACAAATATTAAACTAAAAATACAGAAATTGATTATATTACATGGATGTGAATCATGGTCTCTTTCTTTAAGAGATGAGAAAAAATACAAGTATTTGAAAATAAAAAAATTTAATTGTCCTTTCCCATCCAAGAAATACCATAATTGTCTAATATGGTGTTCTCTTGATGAGATGAGCTAACCTCTTGTCACTCATAGACAACTGTAGGGAATTATCCTTAACTAAATCTTAAGTAAATTACCTTCGTTAAGTACACTCCACATGGGAATGTTATGCCTACAGACAGACAAATATTAAAATAAAAATACAGAAATTGGATTATATTACGATGGATGTGAACCATGGTTCTCTTTCTTTAAGAGATGAGAAAAAATACAAGTATCTGAAAATAAAAAATTTATTGTCCTTTCTCCATCCAAGAAATACCATAATTGTCTACTATAGTGTCTCTTTGATGAGATGACTAACCTCTTGTCACTCATAGACAATGTGGGAATTATCCTTAACAAATCTTAAGTAAATTACCTTCGTTAAGTAACTCCACAGGGAATGGATCCCTACAGACAGACAAATATAAACTAAAAATACAGAAATTGATTATATTACATGGATGTGAATCATGGTCCTCTTTCTTTAAGAAGATGAGAAAAAAATACAAAGTATTTGAAAATAAAAAAAATTTAATGTCCTTTCCCAATCAAGAAAAGAAATACCATAATTGTCTACTATGGTGTCTCTTTGATGAGATGAGCTAACCTCATATCACTCGATAGACAATGTAGGAATTATCCTTAACAAAATCTTAAGTAAATTGACCTTCGTAAAGAACTCCACATGGGAATGTATCCCTACAGCACAGACAAATATAAACTAAAAATACAGAAAATGATGTATATTACATGGATGTGAATCATGGGCTCTTTCTTTAAGAAGATGAGAAAAAAATACAAAGTATTGAAAATAAAAAAATTTAATGTCCTTCACCCAGCTCAAGAAAAGAAATACCATAATAGTCTACTATGATGTCTCTTTGATGAGATAGACTAACCTCTTATCACTCATAGACAATGTAGGGAATTATCCTAACTAAATCTTAAGTAAATGACACTTCGTTAAGTAACTCCACATGGGAATGTATCCCTACAGACAGACAAATATTAACTAAAAATACAGAAGAATGATTATATTACATGGATGTGAATCATGGGATCTTCATCTTAAGCAGCATGAGAAAAAATACAAAGTATTAGAAAATAAAAAAATTTAAATTGTCCTTACCCATCCAGAGCAAATACCATAATGTTAATATGGGTCTCATATTTGATGAGATGAATAACCTACGTGCCACTCATAGACAAACTGAAGGGAATATCCTTAACTAAATCTTAAGTAAATTACCTTCGCTTAAGTAACTCCAAATGGGAATGTATCCATAAAGACAGACAAATATTAAACTAAAAAATATAAGAATGAAATTATATTACATGGATGTGAATCATGAGTCATCTTTCTTTAAGAGATGAGAAAAAAATACAAGAATTTGAAAATAAAAAAATTATATTGTCACTTCCCATGCCAAGAAATACCATAATTGTCTACTATGGTGTCTCTTTGATGAGATGAATCCTAACCTTCTATGCTCACTCATAGACAACTGTAGGGAATCTCACTTAACTAAATCTTAAGTAAATTACCTTCGTTAAGTAACTCCACATGGGAATGTATTGGTACAGACAGACAAATATTAAACTAAAAATACAGAAATTGATTATATTACATGGATGTGAATCATGGTCTCTTTCTTTAAGAGATGAGAAAAAATACAAGTATTTGAAAATAAAAAAATTTAATTGTCCTTTCCCATCCAAGAAATACCATAATTGTCTACTATGGTGTCTCTTTGATGAGATGAGCTAACCTCTTGTCACTCATAGACAACTGTAGGGAATTATCCTTAACTAAATCTTAAGTAAATTACCTTCGTTAAGTAACTCCATGAGGGCAATGTATTGATCACAGACAAGACAAATATTAAAAACTAAAATACAGAAAATGATTATATACATGGATGTGAATCATGGTCTCTTTCTTTAAGAGATGAGAAAAAATACAAGTATTTGAAAATAAAAAAATTTAATTGTCCTTTCCCATCCAAGAAATACCATAATTGTCTACTATGGTGTCTCTTTGATGAGATGACTAACCTCTTGTCACTCATAGACAACTGTAGGGAATTATCCTGAAACTAAATCTTAAGTAAAATTACCTTCGCTTAAGTAACTCCACATGGGAATGAGTATCCCGACAGACAGACAAATATTAAACTAAAAATACAGAAAATGATTTATATAATGGATGTGAATCATGGTCTCTTTCTTTAAGAGATGAGAAAAAATACAAGATTTGAAAAAAAAAAATTCTAATTGTCCTGTCCCATCAAGAAATACCATAATGCTACTATGGTGTCTCTTTGATGAGATGACTAACCTCTGCACTATATGACAACTGTAGGAGAATTATCCTTATAAATCTAAGTAAAATACCTTCGTTAAGTAACTCCCACATGGGAATGATCCTTACGACGACCAAATATAAATAAAAATACAGAAATTGATTATATTTACTGGATGGAACTGGTCTCTTTCTAAGAGTGAGAAAAAATACAAGATTTGAAAATAAAAAAATTAATTGCCTTCCCATCCAAGAAAACCATAAATGCTACTATGGTGTCTCTTGATGAGATGAAATCTCATGACACTCATAACACTGTAGGAATTATCCTTAACTAAATCTTAAGTAAATTACCTTCGTAAGTACTCCACAGGAATGTATCCCTACGACAGACAAATATAAACAAAAAATACAAATTGATTAGATTACAGGATGATCATGTCTTTTCTTTAAGAGATGAGAAAAATACAAAGATGTGAAAATAAAAAAATGTAATTGTCTTTCCCATCCAAGAAAACCATAATTGTCTACTATGGTCTCTTGATGAGATACTAAACCTCTTGTCACTAATAAACAAATGTAGGAATAATCCTAACGAAAATCTTAAGTAAATTACCTCGTTAAGTAACTCCACATGGGATGTATTCCTACAGACAGACAATATTAAAATAAAATACAGAAATTGATTAATTACAGGATGTAATCATGCGCTATTTCTTAAGGATAGAAAAAATAAAAGTATTTGAAATAAAAAATTTAATTGCCGCCCATCAAGAAAACCATAATTGTCTACTATGGAGGTCTCTTTGATGAATGACTAACCTCTTTCAATCATAGACAAACTGTAGGGAATATCCTTCTAAATCTTAAGTAAAATACCTTCGTTAAGTAACTCCACATGGGAATGAAGCCCTACAGACAGACAAATATTAAACTAAAAATACCAGAAATGGATTATATTACAGGATGTGAATCATGGTCTCTTCTTTAAGAATGAGAAAAATAAAAGATTTGAAAATAAAAAAATGTAATTGTCCTTTCCCCATCCAAGAAAATACAATAATTGTCTCATGGGTCCTCTTTAAGGATGAGCAACTCTTGTCACTCATAGACAATGTAGGAATTATCCTTAACTAAATCTTAGTAAATACCATTATTAAGTAAAGACACATGGGAATGTATCCCTACAGACAGACAATATTAAACAAAAATACAAAATTGATTATATTACAGGAGGTGAATCATGGTCTCTTCTTAAGAGATGGAAAAATACAAGTATTTGAAAATAAAAAAATTTAATTGTCCTTTCCCATCCAAGAAATACCATAATTGTCTACTATGGTGTCTCTTTGATGAGATTATAACCTCTTGGTCACTCATAGAACAACTGTAGGGACTATCCTTAACTAAATCTTAGTAAATTACCTTCGTTAATAACTCCACATGGAATGTTCCCTATAACAGACAAATATTAAACTAAAATCAGAAATTGATTATTACATGGAGTGTGAATCATGTCTCTTTCTTAAGAGATGAGAAAAAATACAAGTTTTGAAAATAAAAAAAATTAATTGTTCCTTTCCATCCAGAAATACCATAATGGTCTACTTGGTGTCTCTTTATGAGATGAGCTAACCTCGTGTCCTCATAGACAACTGTAGGGGATTTATCCTTAACTAAATCTTAAGTAAATTACCTCGTTAAGGAACTCCTGTACCGGGAATTATTTATTATTCAGGGTCTGGCTGAACTTTAAGATTTTACGAGCTATG
>JASPKZ010002497.1:0-45617 GCA_030220185.1 Diploptera punctata
AAACTAGATAAATCGCCATTGGATATAGCGCTTTAAAGGAAGTTAGGTGGCCAGGAGAAGGTAGTCAGGAATCAGGAACATTTGTATTATTCTATGGGGGGCAGAAAGACCTGCATTTGGAAAGGGGTTTTTAGTCAGAAGGAGGACCTATCCGCAACCGAGATATAAGTTTGTTAATGATAAGGATTAGGGGTAGCATACATAATTCTAAAAAGGGTAAACGACATGATTTGATAATTGTAAATGGCCATGCCCCCACAGAAGATAAAGCTGACAAGATCAAGGATGAGTTCTATGAAGAATTAGAATGTTATTGATAGCCTTCACGAGATCATATGAAAAATTGTCTTCGGAGATTGTAATGCAAACAGTGGGGCGGGAAGATATATTCAAACACAATAGGCAATTCAAGTCTTCATTGAACGATAGTAAACGCAACGGGGTTGTTAGATTCGTCAACATTTGCCACATCAAAGAATCTCATTGTTAAAGCACAAAAATTCAGCATAAGGATATTCATAAATAAAACCTGGACGTCCCAGATGGAAAACTCGAGAACCCGATAGGATCAGTGTATTAGTGGAAATAAATAAAACGATGGCACAGTGCATATGATGTTCGTAGTATCAGTTAGAGGGACAGACTGCAATTCGGATCATATATGCAGAGTGAAACATCAGACATTAACCGCCTTTGCTTATGAGATGAACGAATGCTAAAGATTATTCTGTAAAATATTAAGTTAAAAACTTGAGAAATGATGATAATGCGGCACAAAGGATACCAAATCAAAATTGCTTAATAGATTTGAAGTGAGAGTACTGGAACAATCTTCAGATTGACAACTGTGGCAATACGAAGAAGAACTGATATAAAGAAAGAATGGGAGGCTATAAGGAGATACATTAAATTTTCAGCATCAGAAAGCATTGGTTGTTAAAAAAGAGGACCAAAAAAAAAAACAAGAAATGTTTGTGAGGAATTGCCGACATTGTAAAGAAAAGAAAACTAGCAAAAATTAAATGGTTTACACGAAGCCAAATGATGGTAAATTAGAGCATGGGGTAGTATTATACGGGAAACCACTAAGTTACTAAAGAGTTGTAAAAACGAGGGAATATTTGAGAGAGAGAAGATTAATGATATTGAAATGAATGCAAAAAATCGGAAATAAGAGATTATATCCGGGAATTAGTATAGAGAAGAAAGGGTTTCAGGCCTAGATTGTAGAACAAACATCATAATTCGAAAAATGAAAATTGGGCTATGATGCAGATTCCAGGAGTATAGTAAAATAGATGGTAAGTTACTTTAATCGCTATTAAATGTACATACCAATAGGACATTGAGGAGGATAAGTACAGACAGTAGAATGCTAGTCGCAGAGCAAGTGCATTAGAGGTGAAATGGCAATTGAAAAAATTGAAGATGTATAAAGCATCAGGTCAGATGGATCCCAGCAGAACTGCATAAAAATCATGAGGGGAGAAAAATTGATGACTAAGATACGCTGTTGCTTAGTATGTTTTGGAAAAAAGAAGCTTTCCAGATGACTGGAATGAATCAATATCGTCCCAATTTTAAGAAAGGAGATAAAACTGCTTGCAACAACTACAGGGTCATCTCATTATTCACTCATACAAAATCTACAAATATATTAGTAAGGCAACTTATTCCCTACATGATGAATTCTAGGAGATCATCAATGTGCATTTAGAAGAAACAGGTTACAACAGATCAGCTTTTTTGTATAGACAGATTTTAAAAACATGGGAATATAATGCACTGTACACCTATATGTAGACTTCAAAAAAGCATATTATTCATTAATGGGAGAATTTATATAGATCCTGCTGGAGTCGGAATTCCAAAAGTTAGTTAGACTTAACGAATGTGCTAAATGGCCAATAGTAGGTTGCGTGTGAGGCAAACAGTTTTCGACACTTTTGAATCCAGAATGGGTTGAGCAAGGAGATGGCACTATCTCCTCTACTATTTTAATTTTGTACTAGAGCATGCCATTGAATCTTTAAGATGATGAGGGTTACAACTCATGGTATTAATAAGCTTTTAGTTTAATGGTGGGGTATGTGTTGACACTGGCGATTACGAGGAGATACTAAAGGGCCAACACCACACACTTGAGTACCACTAAGAATTTCGGACTGAAGTAAATATCAGTAAAACTTAACTATGTGGTCACAGGTAGAAATTCAGTAATAATGAAATGGAAGCTAATGACAAATAGGGAAGTTTTGAGGAGGTGGTGAATTCAAATACCTATAAAATATTCACAAATAGGAAAGATGCACAAAAATTAAACAAGGCTCAATTCTGGAAATGCATGCTATTTGTTCATTGCCGAGACTTTGAGGTCCCAACTCCTTTCAAAAAACGTTAGCTGAAAATATATAACTATTATTCTACCATTTATATTCTTTGGGTGCGAAACTGGACTCTTACTTTAGGGGAGGAAAGGAGGTTACGAGTATTTGGAATAAGGTTCTTAGGAAGATTTTATTGTGGGACTCAAAAGAGGGAGAACAGGACATGAGAATGGAGAAACACTAAAAAACAGATGAACTATCATGGTCTTTTATAGTAAGCAACAGATATGTAATAAAAAACAGTTTAAGTCTCGTAGACTGCGATGGGCAGGACATGTTGCACGTATGGGGAGTGAATAAGGACGTGCATGGAAGCTTCTTGTAGGAAAGCCAGAGGGAAAACGCCCAGTTGGCAGACCAAGAATGAGGTGGGAGAACAACATTAACTATGATTTAAGTGAAGTAGATTATACAGGGAATGATTGGAAAGCATTGGCTCAGGATAGGGATGTATGGAGAGCTTATGTCCGCGCGGCCATGAACCTACGGGTTCGATAGTGCCAGTGAGTAAGTAAGTAATAATAATAATAACATCAAACAAGTGAAATCCCACAATTATCTGGGTTTTAATGTATCATACTGCCAAAAAGAAGATATAAATATAAAAATACAGAAATTTAAAAGAGATCGGCCGCGGTGGACTAGTAGGTATGCTCCTTGCCTCTGGTCCCGAGGGTCGCGGGTTTAAACCCGGCCGGGGTCGATGGATTTTTTAGGACGGAAAAATCCAAGGAGCAAATCCTTCGGGAGGGACTTTAAGCCGTGGGTCCCGAGTCTGAAGATTTTCAGGCTCGTAAAAGATCCTTAAGCCTGAATGATAAGGCCTCTAAGCAAAATTATCGAATTTTCCCGTCCTAGTACTACCTTGGTTTTCTAGATGTCAGTATGAAGCGGAACACTGACCACGGACCACTCAAATGGCATCTATACGAAAACATGTGTAACTAAATTAGTATGGTTCAAATTCTTCCCTATAGGGGGAGAGCGCCTAAATCTCTGTTAAGGGAAAACATGGGCTTACAATAAGAAGAAGAAGAAGAAGAAGAAATTTCAAAGAAGTGTAGAACAATAAGAACTCTAAAGAATAAAATAACTGAAGATACTCAACT
The DNA here is from genome assembly GCA_030220185.1 of Diploptera punctata. Lineage (NCBI taxonomy): Eukaryota > Metazoa > Arthropoda > Insecta > Blattodea > Blaberidae > Diploptera > Diploptera punctata. Next base: position 3,497 of record JASPKZ010002497.1, read on the forward strand.
GAAATTTTATAAAGTCGTGGCCGTTCCTGCTATTATGTATGGCAATGAAAATTTGACTTCAACTCGCACAGAGAGGAGGCAGCGGAGATGAGATTTTAAGGCCAACGGCGGGCTACACTTTTATAGACCAGAAAATAAGTACAGAGATAAGAGATCAATTAGATATTATTAAACTGGTGGATAAATTGACAAAGAAAGACAAAATTGGTACGAGTCTCTACTTACAATGCCAGATGATAGACTTCTTAAAATGATTTTAAACTACAGACCTAGAGGATATAGAAGTCAAGGAAGATCATGCTAGATGGGGAGGCCAAATCTCTTGAAGTCAGAACGGGCCAGATGGCCTAAGCCTTGATGTTCATGATGATTATATTATTATAATCTTCTTCTTCTTCACTTCACTGGCTAGGCAAAAAGCCTGTTTCCGCCTCACAGTTGTGCTGTCCATCTTTTCACTGGCCTTCCTACATATTTAAACCTCTTGGCTTGCAGTTAATGCTGCTTTTGGTAATCTTGTTACGTTCATTCTTTCTACATTGTTTAATCCATTTTCTTGATTTTATCATTTAATGTATATATTTAACTCTGTTCTTATATCTCATTATTTTAACCAATCTATTCGTGTGAGCCTTTTATTCTTCTAAGGAAGTTCATTTCTACGCTTTGTATTCTACTTGTAATTTGTTGGTCATTATCCAAGTTTCACTTCACCAAATTAATGCAGGAACTGCCAATATTTTTTAAAAACTTGAATCTTATTATTATTATTATTATTATTATTATTATTATTATTATTATAAATTGGTATGGTCACGTACGACGAATGCAAGAAGAAAGATATCCAGGAAAAAATTGGAATGGTGTCCAACTGGAAGAAGGAGGAGAGGAAGACCTCGAAACTCGTGGATGCAGGAGTGAGAGCAAGAGGACTGGAGGACATGCATTGGATGGAGAGAGGCGAGTGGAAAAGAAAAATAAAACCTTAGGCACAGAAAGATGTATAAACATTAAAATTCTGTATATAAATAAATAAAATTATTATTATTAATATTATTATTATTAATATTATTATTATTAATATTATTATTATTATATTATTATTATGATTATTAATATTATTAGTATTATTATTATTATTATTATATTATTAATATTTATTATTATTATTATTATTATATATTATTATTTAATATTATTATTAATAATTATATTATATTAATTATTATTATTATTATTATTATTATTATTATTATTATTATTATTAATAATATTATTAATTAACATTATTATTTCGATTCATGTCCTTTTCCTATAGATAGTAGATATGTATCCTAAAAACGTGATTTACGAACTTAATTGATCAATTAAAATACCGCGCAAGATAATCTTAAAGTTTGAAGGTTAATTCGCACATTAACGTAGAGTTAATTGGTTCCTAAGCGATCAGAATTTCAAGAGATCACTTGTAAGAGTGTTTTATTTCAGTGAACCACCCACCTAGACGCTGTTATTACTGTCAGTACAAGTTATTCATTTAATAAGTATGGATACTCCTGATAGCCATCTAAATTGATCTCCTTATATTTATTTCTCTATCTCTCACTCCATAGCTATCTTAGTTTAATTCTCTTGATTTGTAAGCACTTTTATGTGCCCATGGCACACGGGCCTTATATGGATATGACCTGCTGGGAGAGAATTATTACTCTGGATATAAATAACTCACCAGCAATATCGAACCTGTAGGTCCATGACCGAGCGAAAATAAGCTCTCCATATATATCTATCCTAAAATAATGTTTACCAATCGCCACAATCGTACAATTTGTCTCCCTCAAATCATGGTTAATGTTATTCTCCTACTTCATTCTTAGCTAACTACTGGGCGCTTTAACTCTATTTTCTACAAGGATTTTCCATTCCCCTCTTTTTCTCTTTCATGCCACATGTCCTACCTATCGAACTCTAAGAGACTTACATCTGGTTTCTCACAAAGGTCATCTAGCTCACTGTTGTTTAGGCTTCTCCATTCATCTGTCTGTTCATCTCTCTTTGGTCCAGAAAGTTTCCCAAGAACTTTATTCTCAAATGAATTACATTGTTTGTTTCTAATTCTACTAAGATAGATTGTTTACGCAATACTTTTTTAATGACAATTAAATTTTATATTTAACTATCTAACCTTTTCTCCTCCCTTAAAGTAAGAGTCCATGTGTTCACTTCCATATAATATAACTGCAAGAATGACAGTTTACATATTTTCATTTTAACTTTTTGAGAGAACTTGGGATGAAGAAGAGAGCCTGTAATTAATTTAATTAAATACTAAGTTAAAAATTTGTTTATTTCAATTGTCCCAGGTTGTCATTTTGACATTTCTGGTGTTCTCTCCTGGCATTGGCTTAATTGTAACCCACGTCTGAAATTGGGGCGCCTAGAAGGCGGGGTTACATTAACCCGATGATATGATAAAATGATATGAAGCGCCAGCAAAGTTCTTAACCTAAATTCCACGCCATGGGCAACCCACAGAGGATGATTCCCTTTAAGGAAATATTTTCCTAGGGTCTGACGGGAATCGAACACAGGACCTCATGAACAGTCGTCAGTAACGCTGTCCACTAGCCCAAAGATTTAGTTAGAATTTTTAAAGCTGTAGATATCGGTTTTCACTTATAAGCTCATTTTATAAGAGATGGACCTAACTATTTGCTGCACATAGAATTTTTTGTGTGAAATAAGGTTGCAGAAAATTTTTAAACTCTCCAAGATAACCGTAGATATGACGTCTGGCAACCCAACATAGATATGGAACAAAAACATAATGTTTAAAAGAAGTATGATAAGAGTTCCCACTGCTCATAGGATTAAGGCATGTCTAAACTTCCCTTGGCCATGTTTTAGTTTATGGGATAAGCAGGGTATTTTATTATTGTAGGTAGGACATATTAAGATGGTTAATTTTTTTCCCACTGTTTCATTTGTCTACCGATGTTGTTATTATAATTCAATCTTTAATCAAATTAAACCGTGACACAACAGGTCCGAAAAGCTAAGGCCAATGAAACTGATTGCTACCATTAAGCAAATGATGATTCACAGGGAGTCTCGGTGTTAGCGGTGAGGCAATCCCATAATTTTATTTTCAGTTTTCGTACGGGTATTTTTCTAATTCTCATATAAGCGCGGTCAGAGGACAAGGGGTAATGTGACAAAGAGAATAGTTTGGAGAAAATTAAGTTTAAAGATCAATGAGAATAAAAAATTCCAGGGAATATCTGACAAGTCTCAAACTGTGTTAGTGTTCATTATATAAATACTAACTAGTACCAATTAGTACTTTATGTAACGGGACTGTAACAGCACGTACGGCTTACTGCCGCCGTCGCGACCCATATTTGTAAATAATATTGTAAATATCTTACTTTTGTCTAATAAAATCCTACTATACTACTACTATATAATACTAAATATAATTGCGCACAATCGTGTAAAATTAATTAATTGGCGTATTGCGCTAATGACATTGTCACTTGGAACAACAATTCCGATGATATCTTGTACACTTTAGTCCGCAGAGTTTACATCTGCCGCTGTCTTCGATTTGATGGTAAGTGACATTCACACAAACTTTGTGATGGAAGCCGTGGACTGCATAGCGGTTTATCTGGTGCCTAAGTTTCTTGTTTGGTCCACACCAGCTCCTATCTATCATGGCAGGTGTACCATAAAATTCTTCAGGAATGGCATCCCGCTTCTGTCTTCTCTCTTGCATCTGTTGTTCGTAAGCTTTAGTGGTTGGCAGGTAGTAGCGCATTCTGAGGTCTTCCAGGAAGAACTGTTCTCTTGCTAGTACATAGACCAGTATCGAGGGAGTGAATTTAGAGGCTGCTAGAATTTTCTTTAGATAGGAGGCCTTGACGCTTTCCCATATTTTTAAGTCATTTATCTTCAGACGTTCCCAAACTTATCTCTATCCCATATGCGATTATTATTGACATTATTTTGTATTGGAAGAGTTGCACAGCTGTGTTTATTGATAGTAGGGTAGGTGATTTTATTTCATTCATGGCTCTTAAAGCCGCTTCTGCTGCTCTTCTCTGACGTGTATCTTGAAGGTGTGGTGCCAGAGGTCTGAAAGATTAATGCCGAGAAATTTATAATGACTGACTTTTTCTAACTCTCCTGATCTGTTCTAATGCAAGTCTCATTATATACGAGTCCATGTATCCGCGAAATATGAACAGATTCAAATAAACATTAGCCCATACTACACACGTTTCCTTTGCATCAAGAGTTATTTGTACCCCTTGTCCTCCAATTTGAAATAAATTATCCAAGAAAAGTAGATTCATATCAAGGTTTTATTATGATTGGAAATACGTATCCAAAGAGTTACCTATCACGACAATATTAATAGACAAAATCAGTCTCAAAGTTCATTGCATTTAAACCTGCATTCATGGATACATTCTCTTAACCGCCTCTCCACATGAATGTTTCTCTTCCTGTCTGGAGACTATTTGCCTTCATTCCTTCCTCTATTGCTTTACTTTTTAGTCAATTCTTCCTGGTTTCTAATCGTTTTTTGCCAACGTTGCAATATTTGGACTATTTTTCTTCTTCTTCTGTAGGTTGGGTAATGCCAGATTATTGAATGCCATCTTCATTGGAATCAGCCACGAAAACAAAAACAACATCAATGATTAATCTTCATATTAAAAGAATCCAAAAGTGTCTTTAATAGAGAAGTAAGGGTGGAAGGGAATTTTATCAATATTTCTATTTAATCCTAAGTGTATAAGAATTTAAAGGATCCATAATATATCCCCCGCCCAATGTGTAGATAAATACAAATGAAGAATATAGATGCTCCATTGGCATGAAGGGTTCGTATAAATAAACATACATTTATTATGAACATTATTAGACTGCAAATACTGTAGATCTAAAACATATATTTAGATTGTTAACAAAGAGATCTAAAACACGTCTGGGGAAAAGAATCGTATATACTCAACCTAGGATTTAAGGAGAGATCAGGGCTTGCTTGGTTTAGGCTAGGGCATGGAAATTTCTAAAAATAGAGACGATCACGATATGCGAATATGTCCAATGTGCGGGAACTTTGAAGATGAGATACATATATTAGGAAAATGTAATGATTTAGAATATTGGAGACGTCAGTTATTACCGGAAAGATTTCTAAATTCAAATCGGGAAAGATTTGGCATGCTACGAGTTATTGGTAAATCCAGAAAATTGGATAAACCTCGGTAAATTTCTGGACAAAACGCGGAAAATAAGGACAACACTCATTCATGAATAAATATATGTTATCAAAATGCAATACCATTAATTCGTAACAATTATATATAAATTAATTACCTGTATAATGCTATTGTGTTATTATTTAATTGTAATATTATTGTGTTTTCTTTATGTAATTGTAATGTTAATGTTTTTAGTGTATAATGCTATTGTGTTATTATTTAATTGTAATATTATTGTGTTTTCTTTATGTAATTGTAATGTTATTGCGTTTTTTGTTGTTTATTTTTCTTTAAACTAGTACCAATTATTACTTTATTGTAACGGACTGTCAACAGCACATACGGCTTACTGCCCGTGCGACCCATATTTCTAAATAATATTGTAAATATCTTACTTTTTGTCTAATAAAGTCCTACTACTACTTCTACTAGATTGTTAAATAATTTCCAATTATCTGAAAATATATTGCTAATAAGTTTTATTTTGTAATATACAATTGTGAAAATATAGATAATGCAGTTAAAATATTTCACTTACCATGAAGCCTGAGGTTTGATTTCATGCTGTTGTTCATTAGATTCTGATTCAGACTTATTAATATTTGATAAATCAATAAACCTCGAAGAATCACCAGCACTATATTAAATACTAATAATACATTAATAATCTGCACGAAAAATTCGTTAGAAACATTAAAAAATACAATGCTCTAAGCTTGAGACCATTGAGCTGTTGGAAGCCAGGGAGTACAACTACAGACGTACCCCTTGTCCTCCAAGTAGAAGAGTTGTTTCCCATAGTGATTTTCTAAGACCGCTATATGTCAGAACCTTTAAACCTCACACGTATACCTCTTGGACATAAAACAGTTCATCATATTAGCTAACCATTACTGCACTTAACTCATTTTTTTTAAAAATGTCACTTCTACCCCTTGTACTCTGGCCACCTCATATAAAGTGCTTCTTCACTTGTCTTCTGAGACTGAATGAACCTTCTTAAGCGGCTCCTACAAAATCAATATTTACGTCAATATATTGCACAATAATCGACATTGTAAAATAATATTGAGCGTGTGTAGATCACATTGAAAGATTGCGCAATATATTGAGTCAGTCAAAAGCAGTGTTGATTTTTATTGTGCAATCTAGTAAATATAGCGTCGTCTGTTAGCAATGTTGCGAAATACTAGTTCTGTTCTGCGTTCTACCTTCTTATTATTCCACATGTTGGACTGCACAAATATCACTCACGAACTAATTTATTGAGCAATAATATTGCACCGTGGTGGGTTGGCCAAGTAATACTATTCTACAAAATACTGTGCAATATATTGACGTAAATATTGATCGTGTATGGACCGCTTTATAGATCCTGTGCACAAACAAAATTGTATAGTATTATCCGTTTAAGGAGTAAGCGAAGTTGTTGACGGAGGGCGCTGCAGTCGTGTTTTATGCAGGAATAGAACACTTGACAATGCTATCTAGGAAGTGCTGAGGGGAATGGGACGCGGGACGCTGACAGTACAGGCCTACTAGAAAGTTTGTTAGCGGTGCACATTTAAATATGTAAATTATATTTCTGCCTTGTGAATTAATTACTTTTCTTGGAGACTTTTAGGTGTCTCCATACTTCTACAATACACACTTATGTCTATAATACAAATTGTTGTATCGACACGAAATAACTGTTCAAGAGCTAACGATGTGGTTACAAGTGCAATTAAAAGGCAACTGTGATTCTCTGCCCACTGTACACTGCCTTATATTACGTCACATGTAGCAACAAACAGTGCTTCGCGATGCGCCCGCTTGCAGAAATATTTTGAATAACTAATACACCAAGGGATACCAGTCAGACATGATAATCGAGAATTATTTTAAGCAATTTATGCCGGACATTTTATACCATACGTTTTGTAACAGACGTTATACGTTTCGTGTTTAATTCAGTAAACACTCGCAGACAATTCGTATTGTGAAAAAAAAATAGAAGAAGTTCAAATTTGTAACAAGTATCGCAGATGATCCTCTGTGGCAAATGTTCATTAAATTTATTGCCTACACTTAAATTCAGCAACCATTTTTGCCTGTCTTTGCATATTTTAAACCCGGCACTAAAAGCCGTTATAGGACTAGGGTAGTTATTTAAGCATTTTTACATAACTAACTAACTAACTGTCTCTATCTAACTCGTAGGTACATGGCCGGGGGACATAAGCTCTCCATACATCCCTATCCTGAGCTAATGCTTTCCAATAATTCCCCGTATAATCAATCTATTTTCCTGAAATCATGGTTAATGTTATTCTCTAACCTCATTCTTGGTCTACTAACTGGGCATTTTCCTTCTAGTTTTCCTACAAGAAATTTCCATTCATATATTTCACTCCCCATTCGTATCACATGTCCTGCCCATCGTAGTCTAGATTACTTAACTTCTTATTATATCTGGCTTCCTATAAAGAGCATGTAGTTCACTGTTATGTACTCATTTCCATTCACCTGTCTGTTCATCTCTCTTTGGTCCAAAAATGTTTCCTAAGAACTTTATTCTCAAATACTCGTAATCTCATTTACTCCTTTAAAGTAAGAGTCCATGTTTCGCATCCTATAATATAACTGGTAGAATAACAGTTTTATATATTTTCAGCTTAACTTTTTTCAAAGGAGTTGGGACGACAAGAGTTCCTGTAGTGCGTGATAGCATGAGTTTTCAGAATTGATACTAATTTTAAATTCGTTCTGCATTTCATTCTTAGGAATTTGAATTCAACCACTTCCGCAAACTTTCCCTCATTTGTCATTAACTGCCCGTATCCTTAATATAAAGTATTTCTAAGTGTGACCTTATATCTAGTTTTATTGATGTTTACTTCCAGCCCCCATTTCTTAGTGTCATTAAATAAAATGTGTGTTGACCCTTAGTAACTGCTCGCTATCACTCAATAGTACTACATCATCAGCATAAACTAACAGCTTATTAATACGATTGAGTTGTAGGCCTTCTTCATCCTCTAAATATTTGATGGCATGCTCTAGTGCGTAATTGAATAGTGGAGGAGATAGTGCATCTCTTTGCTTCAACCAATTGCGAATTTCAAAAGTATCCGAAAACTGTTTGCCTACACGCACCTAATCGTTGTGACTTTTAGACACATTCGAATAAGCCTAACTAACTTTTTTAGGAATTCCGAACAGAATTCTATACAACTTATCCCTCTTAATTCAATCATATAAGTCTACATATAGTTGATGTACAGGTTATAAGTCGATATACTTGACATGGTATATAACATGGCTCCTTTATTCGAACGATACGCCTTATTTAGCGGTATATGCAGATGCAAATTAAAAGTTGATTATATATAGTTGAATGTTTTAATAGTTCATAAAATACTTCCTTTAAACAATTCATAATTGAGTTTTAGAGTTTACCTCACAGAACAAAACGCATACGATGTTAATTGGATCTCATTCAATAGGGAGACTTAACAACTTAACAAAAAGCCGGTTTCAATTCCAGTTCCAATGAAAATTGTACAACTTATTTACTAGAATTGAATTAATCCTTAGATCCCACGTTTGTATGTTTTCTACAAAATTGAATAACAGGCATTGTTGTTTTGTAAAACAAAAGTATAAAAAAACTTGGACGCCCATTTACTAGATGGGAGGATTCATTAAATCCCACTTGATGTGAAAACAGGTCAAAAGGCCTAATTTCATGAAGCAGAAGAAGAAGAAGAAGAAGCATTTTTTATTAATTTACTGGTAGTTTAATTTTTTGTTACTATAATAACGTTGAAATATTTGTTTTCAAAAAATCAAATCAAAATAATTTATTGCTAGAAAACTATCAAATACAATTAATGAAACATAGGCTATATAATTTAATAATTAAATAAAAATAAAACGTAGTTTTATTTGATTTTCATATTTATTATATAATTCAGTGACAGCTGTTTCGGTACACTGTACCTTCTTCAGACATGTTAACAAAATATGAATTGTGTTCCAACTGATCTAAGCAACAGTAACAACAATATTTATTTAATTTTTTAATTTAACAAAGGGGATTCATTCAAATCAAGTTGAGAATTTAAACAGTTTTTACTATTTTAAACTTATTAATTTCTACAGCCTCCAAAAGATCTAACTTCTTACCTTATCACAAAATATCAATAAGAAGTTAGATCTTTTGGAGGCTGTAGAAATTAATAAGTTTAAAAGTAGTAAAAAACTGTTAAATTCTCAACTTGATTTGAATGAATCCCCTTGTTAAATTAAAAAATTTAATAAATATTGTGTATTGTTTGCTTAGATCAGTTGGAACACAATTCATAATTTGTTAACATGTCTGAAGAAGGTACAGTGTACCGAAACAGCTGTCACTGAATTATATAGTAAATATGAAAATCAATAAAACTAAGTTTTATTTTTATTTAATTAATAAATATGGATTTTCATCAAGTAAACACCAACTCAATTGATTATAAATTTAATCTTGCCACCCCTGAATGAGACCAATGTCTTGTGCTCAGGGGCTGATTCTTATATATATTAATTTTACAAAACAAAACAATAACTGGAGCGTTATGAAAATAAATTTCACAGAACAGAAACATAAGACACTCATAGATGTAATTATAAAAACATGTAATAGATAAAACTTTTTTAATCTATTTAGGCCTACATACTTGATTACGATAACAGTATATTACGATGCGAGGTTGGGAAGTGGTTTTTGCAGAAGGGAGGAAAATGTTTAAAAACCGAGCGAATGCGAGGTTTTAATTTCCGAGATACTGTAAAACACTTCACAAACGTGCGTTGCACATTATTTTTTGCGCGATGGTGTTACCAAAAAATAAATAATAGTATAATAATAACATCTTTGTTTGGAAATATTTACGTTCATTATAAACAACTGACTAACGTTAACAGTGTGGGCAATGTTTATTAGTTGAAAGTACAGGAGACCGTGACACCAATCAGTGATAGAATGGCGGGGCAAGTACGTATTTACTGTTTTATATTGTTTAAAATAAAGTTCAGTTCATTTAAAATGCAGTGATTTGTTTCGTATAATGTATATTAACACTACCTTTTGGATATGTTTTGTGTATATATATATATATATATATATTATATATATATATATATTGTACATAGTATACATAGAGGGCAGTGGTTTTACTTTCCAGACGTGGTTTGTAATATGTAATATTTTTGTATTGTATTGTAAGCCCATTTTTTCCCTTTACAGAGATTTAGGCGCTCTCCCCCTACAGGGATGAATTTGAACCATATTAATTTAGTTACACTTGTTTTCGTATAGATGTCATTTTGAGTGGTCCGTGGTCAGCGATCCGCCTCATACTGAGATCTAGGAAACCAAGGTAGTACTAGGACGGGAAAATTCGGTAAATTTTGCTTAGAGGCCTTTTCATTCAGGCTTAAGGAATTTTTACGAGCCTGAAAATCTTCAGACTCGGGACCCATGGCTTAAAGTCCCTCCCGGAGGACTTGCTCCTTGGATTTTTCCGTCCTAAAAAATCCATCGACCCCGGCCGGGTTTGAAGCCGCGATCCTTGGGACCAGAGGCAAGGATCATGATCACTAGTCCACCGCGGTCGATTATGTAATATTACAGTATAGTTATTTAGGTTGGCAACACCGAAATGTAGGAAGTTCAACTTAAAATCATGGTCGCCATTGCTGTAACTACAACAAAACCTACTATCGCGCAACGAAGTGAATAAGAACTTCTGAGCTGTGAGAAACTGTTTCCTATTGGGTACAGGTAGATGCAAATAACAACCTGAAGGAAGCAAAGAACTTCCTGTGGATGTTTAGTGTTTTAAAGGTTAAGTGATGTTCGGGATCACTCTACATCAAGTAACTGTGAATTAGACGTAAATGAATCGTGGATAAAGAAATTGCGAGTAAAAAAGAGAATATGCACGACAGAGAGGGAAACTGTTGATGCAATGGAAAATAAAACAGAACTCAAGGGAATTGTGTGGAACAGAAAAACACACACCCACACATACATACACATGTAGGATTCCTCGCTTTTCTGCTCTAGATTACCAGAGTGAAGTGAAGTCCCGTGTGAAAATACTCTAAAACAAAATAAATTTCGTAAAAATAAAACCGAGAAAATGGAAATAACGTGTCGAATAAATCAGAAGCAAAAGTAGCTATGACTTATGAACTCTTCGCTATAAAAGAACAGAAATTGAAAATTAGGTATAAACGAAATGGTAGAGTCTATAAATTAGGAAGACAATATCGCACGAAATGCCGGTCTCAATTTCAAGTTTCTTCCTGCTTTCTTGATCAGTCTCTAAGATGAATACTGGGTTCAAATTCCATCACCACGACCCACTTTGCATAATGACCATTTCTTTAATATGGGGATATTTATATTTCCTAATAGTATATTACAATGCGAGGTTGGGAAGTGGTTTTTACAGAAGTGATGAAATTATTAAAAACCTCGCAGTCGCTCGGTTTTTAATTTCCGAAATTTTGTAAAACACTTCACAAATGTGACAATTAAGATGGGGATATTTATATTTTCTAATAGTATATATAGATTAGATTGGATTAAATTTATTTAGCCTGGTGGAGTTAAGGTCATGTGGCCTTCTCTTCCACTCACCAGGACAAACATATATCAGAATATAACAATCTCAATTAACTCTAATATTAATACTAAATAAACATTTGATCAGAAAGATAATATCTATTATATTAAGATCTATAATACAACCAGATAATGGTAGTTAAAATGAAGACTAAAAACTAATATTAAATTTTGTGAGGTTGGGAAGTGGTTTTTACAGAAGTGAGAAAATAATTAAAAACCTCGCAGTCGCTCGGTTTTTAATTTCTGAATTTGTGTAAAACACTTCACAAATGTATGTTGTACATGATGTTTTGTACGATGGTGTTTTCAAAACAATAGATAATAGTAAAAATAATAACATCTATGTTGGAAATATTTGCGTTCATTATAAACAACTGACTGACGTTAGCAGTATGGCCAATGTACATACGGTAAATGCCAAAAATAATTTAGTTGAGACTACAGCATGCCGTGACACTAATGGCGTCAAGTATGAATTTATTGTTTTATATTGTTTCAATTGAACTTCAGTTCATTTAAAATGCAGTGATCTGTTTCGTATAATGTAGGCTATATTAACACTACATTTTAGATATATGTTTGTATGTACATTGTACGTAGTTATCATAAAGGGCAGTGGTTTTACTTTCCGCTCTAGGTAAGTAATTTGTAATTTTACAATATAGTTCACTTAGTTATTTAGAGGTTGGCTACCCCGAAATTTAGGAAATTTAATTTTCAATCATGGCTGCCATTCTTGTAAGTTCGACAGAACCCACTATCGTGCAAAAAATTCATTTTAGTGCCTGAAACTGAAAATATGTTTTGGGTGACAGGCCTACAATGGATCAGAAAAGTATTTGTTATTGTACCTTAATGCCTGTCCACCGCTGTGGTCTCGAGGTAGCGTGCTACCTTGTCATGCAGCGGGCCCGGGTTCGATCCCCGGTCGGAGCAGTTTTTCTGGGTGAGGTTTTATCGGGGTTTTTCGCCACCTATAAGACAAATGTCATGAAAACTTTAAGACCCAAACGATCCCCGAAATCATATGGCCATCATCCTCATCCTTATCATCATCATCCTTCACCGGTGTGGAAAGCAACAGGAAGCTACCGCACGAACAATTCCCTAGTAAAGCTGCAAACATAGCATGAAAATGCTATGATTGCAGTGAAGGACCTGCCTTCGGGCAGAATTACTATGGATAGATATTAATGCCTACTTTGATAATTGCTATTTAAGCTCTTAATATGTTTTATGTTTTTTTTTCTTATATATGCTGTACATGCCGCGCCGATTAAGAGAATTATATAACAGCGGCCAGTCAACCAGCTCGTCGCCCGGTTTCCGGCTTTCGTAGGTTGATTTCGGATGTTCTCGGAGATAAAAAAAAATAGGTCGGCTAGTCGAACGGCAGAAGCCCGTACACGATCCTTCCTCTCCCCCCGGCCTGCAGTGTTTTGCTACGTCCAAATAATGTAGTTTTATCCAAGTGTTACCGAACCATTAAGGCAAAGTGCTGGTTTATAATCTCATTACGATAACCCATTTCACAATTAAACATCCTGTGATAACTATCGAACCCGCAGGTCACAGAATTTAAATCAGTAACTGGAACTTGGAATACAGAAACATTTCTATTCAATATTGTACACCATTTAAAATTCATACAATAAATGACAAACATAAGACAATGTCCCAGGTATGATTAAAGATTCTGTACACTATATCACCTCATATGTTAATAAATTATAAATAATAATTAAATATTGTAAAAGTTCCTTATTCGCGGGGGATATGTCCCGCAAATATGCCGCGAATATGAAATGTTAACTTATATGGGTATATAGGTGATACATTCCAAGGTTCCGAAATAAAATAAAAATTATAAAAATGAAATCAATTAATGAAAGATCTTTAACTATTTATATTAATTAATGTCAGGCTTAGGAGGAGGATTAAAGAACGACAGAGCCACATTAGGACCAGCAGCATCAACCATCATACTGGATTTTGTAGCGAAGAGTGACCTGCTGAAGATGGAACGTATGTTCTGAAAGGCCTACAGGCATAAAGATTACATATTTTTATAAGTTGAGGACGACGGATTTTACCTAAGACAGTATATTTTAACTTATTCTTTTTAAATAACTTTTTTTTTGTTCCTGTTTTGCCGCTTTTGTAAGGTCTTTCAATTCAGATTGATATTTAACTGTGAATTCAGCAATAGAATTCCTCATTTTGTGATACAGATGCAAACGAGTCTCCAACATGTAAATCGTCAAACATTTATATTTTTACTTTAAGCGGCAACACTACTTTTTTCCGTTTTGAAACTTTTTTCTTTTTACTCTACATTATATATTGGCAACAAAGCCGAAGAGACACGTGTTATTGTATCAAAATTATTGTAACGAATAACAAGTTGAAACAATAAAACACAGATTATGGAGAGAGAGAGGCATTTATCAACGTACATAGCAGCCCGTGAATTACGGCGGCGGTGGCTTATAAAAACGAACTTCAGGTTTAGTGACAATTAAGGCTTATTTACTTTGATATTATTTTTTTCCATTGGGTTTGAATCACTCTTGAAAAGCTGCCTTAGCACGTGCCTACAGTACAAAAAGTTGCCGATGCGTTAATAAGGAATACTAGTTCTTCTTAATATACCGACTGGATCCGCGAATAAAAAAATTTTTAGTCGCGAATACAGAAACTGTGTCACAATTTTTTAACCCGCGAATAATGAAAACGTGAAAAAAATGAAGTAGCTTATACTGTACAAAATATTTTGAACAATTATGATTATTCAGGCACATTATGTGTCAATTGTAAATATAGTGTCTTCCATTTTTTACCTAGTTTAATCTCTCCCTTTTTATGTACCGTACTTTTACCTGCCCTAAGCCACACGGGTCTTGCAGGAACACATGTCCTGGGAGGATTTTGAACTATGAATCACACCATACTTTTCAGATCACAGAAGGACATAGAGAGCCTCCCAGATTAGTGATCAGCTCAATAGGAGAGCTACCTCCGAGACAACCCGAAAATGTAAGATAAAACATCATTCACTCATTAATTCATACCAAATAAGACACATGATATGGGTGATTGTGATGGTGTATGGGCACATACATAAATAAATTTGTATATACAGGGTTCCAAACGCAGCGAGTGTTTAGCCGCTATCTATTATGATCGAAAATCATTATTTCACCTGAAACCAAAATTTAAAAACTGCTCTAACGGTCACAATTTTCGATGATCCACAACTAAACTCGGTATATCCTATTAAAGTAATCCGAGGTAAATATTGCCCAAAAGTGAGCGAAATCAGACAATGATTATTCAGGCACATTATGTGTCAATTGTAAATACAGTGTCTTCTATTTTTACCTATTTTAATCTCTGTGGAAGTTTACTTGAAATCCAAAATTAAAAACTGCCTAAAACTACTGCACCGATTTTGATGAAAATTTTTGTGTTGTTTGAGTCGGTCCCTCGATGGTTTGGATTCATAATTGGACCCGGTAAGTTGCGCTGCGATCAGGTAAAATGAATTATTTTAATGCATTCCCGACATATTCCGCGCGACAAAAAGTGACATCATAATGCACGCTCCTTGAGACACAAGACATGGCCGGTGAGGATTTCTTGTGAACTTATTAATTAATGAATTTATGGTAAAACCCGAAGATAGATTTATAGATATTTTTATACGTCCGGCCCTGGACACGAGAATTGAACGTTTCGAGAAGACAACGTCTGCCGGGTCCGCAAGTTTAAAATAAATACCTTTTATTTTCTCAGTTTAACTGTCTCACCTTATAAGTACGATTTTAAGGGCACCGAATGAAGAAAATGTTGAAGAAAAAATGGCAAAAAAATGAATTTTTTGTTTATTTGCTTTTAATAACCATAATTCTTAGGCTCATTTGCATGTAATTTTGTATTACAAGAGGAATATTGAATACCAGACGCAAGTGTTTTAAATACACTTGCAGCGTGTGGTCAGCATTACTACTACTTGTATCTTGTAAGCCCATGTTTTCCCTTAACAGAGATTTAGGCGCTCTCCCCCTACAGGGAAGAATTTGAACCATACTAGTTTAGTTGCACTTGTTTTCGTATAGATGTCATTTTAGTGGTCCGTAGTCAGCGTTCCGCCTCATACTGACATCTAGGGAAACCAAGGTAGGCGCGGGAAAATTCGGTAAATATTGCTTAGAGGCCTCTTCATTGAGGCTTAAGAATCTTTTACGTGTCTTGAAAATCTCCAGACTCGGGACCCACGGCTTAAAGGTCCTCCCGGAGGACTTGCTCCTTGGATTTCTCCATCCTAAAAAAAATACATCGACCCCGGCGGGTTTGAACCCGCGACCCTCGGAACCAGAGGCGAAGAGCATACCACTAGTCCACCGCGGCTGATAACATTACTACTTAAACTGTAATATGTTTTTTTTTCGTTTTAATTTTTTTTTACATTTTCCAAAACATAAAATGCTCCTTACGATGCAATTTTTATGCTACCAAAATGACATTTTGTGGTTAGACTCCCCAATATATGCTAATTCAAATGTGCTATTCAGTTACTAGTCTAAGACACATGAGATGCAAATCATGCGAGTGTATAAATATATTTTTTTTTAAATGAAAAATAGGCAGTATCCTCCGATTATGATTTTATTAGCATAGCAAATGTGTTTAGTGGAATCAATAAAGACTCTGAACATCAAATTTCATTTTTAGAAAACATTAAAAAATAGATATAAAGTAAGTAAAGTAAAGTAAAGTGATCCCTTGGGGTAGTGGGAGGTTAAGGCTCCCACTTTTTCTGGACAATCGGCACCTTGATGTCAGCCGCGGTGTGTCAGCCCTGTCGTGACGGCCGCCTTTACCCCCAGAACAAGCGTCTGGTACTCATTTCCGTTAGAGGCTGAGTCGGACCCCAGGGCCATAGTGCCGCCAGAGAGTTTGGGTCAGTTTAAAAATCCTGACCACCAACGGGACTTGAACCCTCGACCCTCCGGCTTGTAGCTCAGTGCTTTAACCACTACGCTACGGCGTGCCCCCTTAAAAAAATAGATATAAAAATCATAATTCTGAAACTCTTCTACATATAAACACCGAACGTCGCAGAAACACGTCTATAAGATCACAATATATGTGATAAAATTTTTAAATTTTCTAAAGAATTGGATGAAAATAAAATAAAAATTAAATTTACTAGTCCTTGCAGAGGCTCGATCTCTCGGGAGAGAGATTTTAATATGTGGATCACATACATACGTCGCCCTACAAGGACATGGAAGGCCTCACCGAGATAACACATATTCAACACACAGACACCACCACCATCTTACTTTACTTACTCATGGCACTATCGAACCCGTAGGTTTCATGGCCGCGCGGAAATAAGCTCTCCATACATCCCTATCCTGAGCTAATGCTTTCCGATCATTCCCTGTATAATCTACTCCCTCAAATCATAGTTAATGTTGTTCTCCCCATCTCATTCTTGGTCTAGCCAACTGGGCGTTTTCCCTCTGGCTTTGCCTACAAGAAGCTTCCATGCGCGTCTTTCATTCCCCATACGCGCTACATGTCCTGCCCATCGCAGTCTACGAGACTTAACTGTTCTTATTATATCTGGCTTCCTATACAGACCATGTAGTTCATTGTTATGTAGTCTTCTCCATTCACCTGTCTGTTCATCTCTCTTTGGTCCAGAAATTTTCCTAAGTACTTTATTCTGAAATACTCGTAATCTCCTTTCCTCCCTTAAAGTAAGCATCATCATCATTAATAATAATCAGAGATTAGGCCATTGGTATGTTCCGCCTTCAGGATAGAAATTTGTTCCTCTATCGCTTCTTAGATCGTTACATTGTTCAGACAAGGACGTGGGAGGTAGAGCTGTCTGGTGTTATAATAGTTGCCTTTACACTAACAATTTATAGAGCATGTCAATCTGTGGCCATTGCCAGCCTTTATATTAAGAACTAAGCTAATACCCGCCGTGCGCTGCTACGTCTAAATACATGAAAATTAATGTGCTTTTATATTTAGCTGAATAAGTAAAATGAAAAATTATACATTTATATTTTTAGTTACCCCGTGCTGATACCCCTGCGTTGCCCGGGAATCTACTTATCACGATTTTCTTTACATAAATGAGCTTAAATACTGAAAATTAATGTGTTTTGTGTTTAGTTATATAAGTAGAAGCAAAAAAAGTAGATTGTAATTATTTTTAAGATACACCGTGCTGTTTACCCGGCTGTTGTCCGAGAATCTACTCATCCCGATCTTCTTGGCATAAATGAGCTTGAAAGAAAACATTAATGATTAGTGAAGTGAAGTGATCCCACAACAGGCCTCAGGAGTGCCCTTTGGGGTAGTAGGAGGTTAAGGCTCCCACTTTTTCTAGACAATCGGCACTTGAAGTCAGCCGGGTTGTCAGCCCTGCGTGACGGCCGCCTTTACCCCAGAAACAAGCGTCTGGTACTCATTTCCGTTAGAGGCTGAGTCGACCCCAGGGGCCATAGTGCCGCCAGAGGGTTTTGGGTCAGTTTAAAAATCCTGACCCCAACGGGTTGAATAAGTAATATGAAAAATAATTATAAATGTATATTCGTAATTATTTTAAGATTCCCCGTGCTGATTACCCGGGTGTCGCCCGGGATACTACTTATCTCGATCTTCTTGGCATACATGAGATAAAAGACAAAATTTGTTATTGTGAGTTATCCGTAAAAGAAGTACCCGCCATGTGCTGTTATGCTTGCACAGGAATCTACTTGTCTCGATCTTATTGGCATCAATGAAAGACAAAAATGGTTATTGTGAGTTACCCATAAGAGATAAATTTTTGTAGAGCGTTTTGAGATATTCAATTCTGTGTACAATAATTTTATGTATTTGTTATGGTTCAGACAGCGTAAGCCATTTAAGAGTCGAAACGGCTACTTTTTTTCACGTTTTCCACTACAAAGGGCGATTATTTTTGTGTGTGCGAGTTGAGTATCACAACTCTCTTATAGCCTATGTTCATCCCGGGAATCTCCTGAATATTTTGCAATAAGCCCCATCACAATCGGATCAACGGTATGGCCGTCCATAAAGTACAAACCAAACAAACCATCAAACAAACAAACATTCATACTTATATATTAGATATAAAATATATGTACCGGTGTATAAAATGTTACCATTCTTGAAAATTGATGTAGACAAATCCATCACTAGTACGTAAATAAAAGTGGGCTATATGGTATTTATAAAAATCTTCTATAAAATTTTCATATGGTTGCTAAAGTGAACAAGTTATAAAATTATATATTTTTAGTTCTATTGAAGCCACAATTCACTATTAAAACACAATATTATTATATTTAAAGAGAAAAAATTATTACGCTCAGACCGGGACTTGAACCCGGGACCCTTGGTTCTCTAGACCAAGTGCTCTACCAACTGAGCTACCTGAGCAAGTACCGATAGCGTATAATTTTTCTCTTTAAATATGATTTATCCATCATTGAGATGTACAAAATCAATAATAAAAACAATATTATTATGTACACACACATTAATAGTAAACATTGATGGTCATATTTATGATGTTCGGGGACCGTTTGTGCATTAACGTTTCGTGCCATTTATAAAAATAGAAAATAAAATATATACTGTTGGCCGGTGCCGTCGTCCTGAACTGTGTTAAAAATATTATATTAAAATGTAGTCTATGTATATAAAATGTTACCTTTCTTCAAAATTGATGTATAAATTCATCAAATGTAGAAATATTATATTAAAATAATATTTTAACAGAGTTGAGGACGACAACAAGTACATTTTTTAATTTTAATTTTATGACAAATCATCTCAACGGAATTTGATATGAATTTTACTAGTATTGATTCATGGTCGGCTGCGGTGGACTAGTAGTTATGCTCCTTGCCTCTAGTCCCGAGGGTCACGGGTTCAAACCCGGCCGGGGTCATTGGATTTTTTAGGACGGAAAAATCCAAGGAGCAAGTCCTCCGGGAGGGACTTTAAGCCGTGGGTCCCGAGTCTGAAGATTTTCAGGCTCGTAAAAAAATCCTTAAGTATGAATGAAGAGGCCTCTAAGCAAAATTTACCGAATTTTCCCGTCCTAGTACTACCTTGGTTTCCTAGATGTCAGTATGAGCCGGAACGCTGGCCACGGACCACTCAAATGACATCTATACGAAAACGAGTGTAACTAAATTAGTATGGTTCAAATTCTTCCCTATATGGGGAGAACATAGGCTTACAATACAAAAAAATTGATTCATGACATTTGTCTTACAGTTGAAGAAAAACGCGGAAGACACCGTCACCCAGGAAACTTGTCCCGACTGGGGATCTAACCCGGGTCCGCTGAGTACGAGGCAGCGACGCTAGCCCGAGACCCCAGCGATGGACACAATAAGTCCTAATCATATCAATCCGTTTGCCAACATCAATATTTTATTTTCGCACGATAGTGTGTTCTGTCGTACTTATAACAATGGCGACAATGATATAAAGTTCAATTACCTATATTCCGTGGTTGCCAACCTATAAATAACTAAATAACTATACTGTAATATTACATATTACCTACCTCGTGCGCAAAGTAAACCACTGCCCTTTATATATACTACGTAATGTGTATACAAAGATATATTCAAAAGCTATTGTTAATATAGGTAGCGTGCTGCCTTGTTACGCAGTGGGCTGGGTTCGATCCCCGGCCGGGGCAATTTTTCTGGGTGAGGTTTTTATCGGGGTTTTTCCTCACCTGTAAGACAAATGTCAGGAAACCTTTAAGGCCCAAATGGTCCCCGAAATCATATGGCTATCATCATCATCCTTATTATCATCATCATCCTTCACCGGTGTGGAAAGCAACGGGAAGCTACCACACCTACAATTCCCTAGTAAAGCTGCAAGCATAGTATGAAAATGCTATGATTGCAGTGAAGGACCTGCCTTGGGGCAGAATTACTATGGATAGATTGTTAATATACGTTATACGAAACAAATCACTGTACTTTGAATTAATTAAACTTTATATGAAACAATATAAAAACAATGAATTCGTCCTTGCCGCCATGTTATGTCTGATTGGTGTCACGGCCTAATTGTAGTCTTAACTAAGCTATTTTCGTCATTTGCCGTATAAACATTGGCCACACTGTTAACGTCAGTCAGTTGTTTATAATGAACGCAAATATTTCCAACAAATATGTTATTATTTCATTATTATTTATTATTTTGAAAACGCCATCGTGCAAAAAATTATGTACCAGGCACGTTTGTGGAGTGCTTTACAGAATCTCGGGAATTAAAATTCTCGCTATCGCTCGGTTTGAATCATATCCTCACTTCTGTAAGAACCACTTCCCAACCTCGCATTGCAATATAGGATAGTATTTGTGGTTGAAGTTCGCAGAGTGATATTCTGTTCAAATCAAATTGCTTATTGTTCAGTTTAATCACTTTGAATGAGTTGAAAGCAATCTGATATATAAAAATTGTTTGTTTGTTTGTTTGTTCGTACTTTATGCGCAGGCATATCGTTGAACCGAATGTGATGGGGCTTTTTGCAAAACGTTCAGGAGTTTCCCGTGATGAACATAGGCTACAAGATAGTTGTAATACTCAACCCCTTCACCCCTTAAAAGCACTCTAAGTAGTGGAAAACGTGAAATAAAGTTCCTATTTTGACACTTAAATGGCTTACACTGCCTAAACCATAACAAATACACCAAATTAATGTACACAGAATTGAACATCTCAAAAACCTCTACAAAAAAAGTCCGCGATAGCATACGTTTATCTTTTACGTATAACTCACAATAACCATTTTGTCTTTCATTGATGCCAAGGCGGGATAACTAGATTCTCGGGCAAGCGTAGCAGAGCACGGAGGGTATTCTTTTATAACGAATTTTGTGTTTGAGCTCATTTATGCCAAGTACATCGGGATACGTAGATTCCCGGGCAACGCCGGGTAATCAGCACGTTGTGTCTAAAAATAATTACGATATGGCTTTACTTATGGTGATTGCTTACTATTTGGATTGTATGAAAGGTAATTTGGAAATATAATTAATTAGTTTATTGTTTTAGTTGCAATAACGAAGAGAGCAAATTAAAAATATTTTTCCTTCTACTCATTCAACTAAACGCAAAAACACATCATTTATTCAGGTGTAGCAGCGCACGCAGAGTATCAGCTAGTATTATATAAAGTAAGAAGTAACATTAACATTGAAGCCTTATTTTTCTTCTCCATTGTAGTTTAATCTCTTACTATGTAGGTATTTTTGAGACGGCTCTCGCTGCATCTGCCCTTACAATGACACGAGCTTTTGGGAGAGGAATTTGAATTATGTCTCACACATGGTCACACGTAGAAGTGCATTATGTAATGGAAATGGCCAGCTAATGACTAATGAGGGAAATGTTGAGGAAGTGGCTGAATTCAAATACATAGGAACAATAATCACAAATAAGAATGAGAGGCACAGGGAAGTTAAACATAAGCTCAATTCTGGAAATGCGTGCTATTATGCATTACAGATACTTTTGATGTCCCAACTCCTTTCAAAAAACGTTAAACTGAAAATATATAAAACTGTTATTCTATCAGTTATATTATATGGGGCGAAAGGAGATTACAAGTATTTGAGAATAAAGTACTTAGGAAATTTGTTTGGACCAAAGAGAGATGAACAGACAGGTGAATTGAGGAGACTACATAACAATGAACTACATGGTCTTTATAGGAAGCCATATATAATAAGAACAGTTAAGTCTCATAGACTGTGATGGGCAGGACATGTTGCGCGTATGGGGAATGAAAGACGTGCATGGAAGCTTCTTCTAGGAAAGCCAGAGAGAAAACGCCCAGTTGGTAGACCAAGAATTAGGTGGGAGAACAACATTAACTATGATTTGAGGGAAGTAGATTATACAGGGGATGATTGGAAAGCATTGGCTCAGGATAGAGATGTATGGAGAGTTTATGTCCGCGCGGCCATGAACCTACGGTTTCGGTAGTGCCAGTGAGTAACTAAGTAAGTACATACATATTTGACCACACAGGGACATGAAGGACCTCTCCGAATGAGCGATCAGTTCAATCCAGGGCCTCTTCCCAACATAAAATAACATTAAGATGCCACACAAAATTCACATATATATAAAGTTGGCCTAAACATGAACATGATTATGATGATCATGAGAGAACCGTTTTGGTCTAATCGTTTCCAGATTTTATACAACAGGTAGCGAATGATCCATATTGGAAGTACATAGATAGAGAGGTACGTAGATAGGTAAGTTGAAAGATGAATGAATGATGGATAGGTGAGTAGATATATGGATGGATGGATGGATGAATGGATGGATGGATAGATGGACTGGTAGGTAGATGGATGCACGGATGGATGGATGGATGTATGGTGGTTGGATGGGTAGATACAGTATGTAGTTAAATACAAAATAATGCAGGATAGTATATAGATTCTGTTATTCTCCCAGTTATACTATATGGATGCAAAACATGGACTCTCACTTTAACACATTCGCTTCAGCTTTAAATGCTCTATCCATTTCCCCAGAAACCGAATTTAAATCACTGTAAATTATATTGTCTGTTTTCAGACATTCAAAACGAACAAAAGATAATGGTACTTGAGATCTCAATAAGGGTGAAGGCCAAAACAAAACATATTCCTCTGCTATTCATAAATGTTAAATGATTACCCTGACAAGGGATATACAAAATATTGCGAAATATAAAAAAGGCAAAGTTAAGCGAGTGTACCTCGTCTTCTGATTTGAAGGCTATTTAACAGCCAGAGAGTGCACCTCGTCTTCTGAAACTAATGGGTTAAGGGAGGAAAGAAGAACACGAGTATTTGAGAATAAAGTTCAATAAGAAATGAACTGGAGATATTTTCAATAGTCGATAAACTAGAAGAGCACAAATACCAATGGAAAGGACATTTAGACAGAATGGACAATACAAGATTACCCAAAAAAATCAACACCTACAAACCACATGGAAAAAGATCTTTGGGACGGCCAAGGAAACGATGGACTTGAGACCGGAAAAGGTAGCATTGACCTAATCGTGGAAAGGAAGAAGAAGTTCTTAGGAATATAATAGTAAGCTGCATGAAATGTATAAGCCAGATATAATAAGAACAGTTAACTCTCGTAAACTGCGATAGGCAGGACATGTGGCACGTATGGGGGATGAAAGAAGTGCATGGAAACTTCTTTTTGGATAACCAGAGGGGATTCGTCCAGTTGGTAGACCAAGAATGAGGTGGGAGAATAACATTATCCATGATTTGAGGGAATTAGATTATACAGGGGATGTTTGGAAAACTTTATCTCAGGATAGGAATGTATGGAGATCTTATTTCCGCGCAGCCATGAACCTACGGGTTCGATAGAGCCAGTGACTTAGTTAGATTAATAATGGATAAAAAATTTGATATATAAATAGATGAATTGTTGGATGGATGGCTAGATGGCAGATCGATTAGGTTATAAATTTGACAGTTGGATATAAGACAGTTCGGTGGATATCTGATGTCATGGAAGAACAAAAAGAAGAATTGGTGGAGTATCAGTCATGCGCGAGAAGGTCTTGCCATGCGGCGACCAGCAGACCGCCCGCTCAGTTGGCGTTTTGTTGCGCTCGTGTTCTGTTGTGAGTGTGTGCGGGTTGCTTACCTTCTGGTGCGATATTTACGTGCCGTTACCAACCCAAGGTAATAAAATGACTCCAATGATCCACCTGTTCTGTTGGAAATCTTAGTATTATTGAAATGATTATGATAGTCCAAAAAATATACTTTCTTTCTTTTTAGTAAGACTGTTTTTTCATTAGATTTCATCTGCCATAGTGTTTAAGGTTCTGATTCCTTTCAAAATTAAATTTAACACTTCGAAATGACACAAAAATATATTACGTTATTGGGCTGGCGTACTTTGTTTTTAAATCAAACTCAAAACTTAAAAAAAATGAATATATCAAGAGTGTAAGAAGTCTTGTATTGATTTATAAATAAATCGTTTTAATATTAAAATTTACAGAAATAAAATTTGACACCAATATAAATAATATCTACTAATTTATTTATCCATTACTTTTATTAAAAATGTTAAAGTAATTGGAATAATATGTCTTACAGGATACATTGATAGTTTAAAGGTAAATTAAATTGTAGGTGTTCATTGCAAACGATCGAAACATTGGGATTGTTAAAGTTAATTGTTAATTTCGGATTTTACGTACTAAAATGTATTACACTATTAAACTGTACATCCTCAAAACTTTTAATATATGGGGGGCTGAGGCTAATTGGGATTTCTAGATATTTGATCTGGTCAAAAACCCTGATGGAACTGATATTTAACCTCTGGGGTGAATTTCGGTGAAGTCCGGAGGGTCTAACTTAGCCAAATCAAATCTCCTCACCTCCACGTTGGGGACCTTCGGGACCTTCTTAAGATCTTTTAAGATTTTAAGATGCAAAAGAGAGAGTGGGGGTGTGGAAAGAAACGGGAAGCTACCACACCTATATATCCCTGGTAAAGCTGCAAACATGGCCATGGTGAGGAGAATGCTGAGGTTGCAGTGAAGACCTGCTCTTGGGCAGAACACTATGATGAATGAATTATATATATATATATATATATATATATATATATATATATATATATCTCAAGAGTACTTGTTTAACATAAATAATGTCACGAGAGATTTTTCTAGAGGATTTGAAAATCGAGAGTGGCATTTTAACGAATAAAATTAAGCTGTTTACTACACAAATCATTATTTAAGCTATAGTTATTTTTAAAATATGTCTATATTTAATGTAAACGGCGATGTTTGAAAACAAATGAGAAATGTTTGGGTTATTTTTCATTTGTTCATCCACTGCAACTAGATCATATTATTTGTGGCCAAATAGGATAGCAATATTTGTAAGAATGCACCCTAGAGGAGAAAACATAAAGCACGTCAAACTGTATAATATAACCAACATTATAGGTTATTCATTAATTTTTTAGGAAAAAACTTCGTAAAATTAGTTATCTAAACAACACTATTATTGAACAAGCAATTATCAAATGTGTAGTTCGAAGGAATCTGTTCATTATTTGGTATATTAAACGTATTTGTTAGAAAGTTAGTCACTGCAAAATGATACTCTAACCTGTTCAGAATATTAAAAAGTAGAGAGCTTTATTTTAGAGTAAACCGCATTCGATAAATATCGTGGTGAAAACACGGCTGTTGTCATTGGTTGTAAAACAAAATCCATTGAATTACGATGGTCATTGACTCCCATTTGGTTGCATCAGTTAAATATTCAAATAAATATTATTTTATTTTACTCTTTTAGATCTAAATCGACTTCTATTTGTATTCATTATTGAATTTAAGTACATCCCACAGAAAGTGCTAAATGAAACTAAAATACAGGATGCTCGGAAATTCATATTACAAACTTATAAGGCTAGTAGGGGGAACTGATAAACAAAATTTTTGAATAGGGAACCCATGTCCGGGAAACATAAATCTAACAGAAAGTGCTAAATTAAACTAAAATACGGGATGCTCGGAAGGAAATTCATATTACAAACTTATAAGGCTAGTGGGAACTGATAAAATAAAAATTTGAATAGAGAACCCATGTCCGAAAAAGTAACTGTTTTCGCGCAACCAGCCATTGCATTGTGTGTCGGATGGTTGACTAAGCGGGTCCTGTTGCTCTTGGCAACCGCGATAGGCAGTACATGTGGTCAGAAAATCTCTTGATTGCACGTGGACGTTTTACCCTGCCATTAAAATGTCCATCAGGAAACTGTTGGTTTCAGCCACTTTGGATGGCGCACCGCACCGAACTTTACACAGGGACATCTTAAACCGAAAATTCATGCAAAGATGGATAGGCCCGGTTGGTCATATAGCATGGTCCCCACGATCGTTCGATTTCATAGCCTCATCAAAAATAATTAGAAATAAATTTAAATTTAAATTTCACCTAAAAACTTACCTTTTAAATACAGCTAAAAGATTTAACTATTAACTACAAATATTTACTTATATTCCCTGTATAACCGCGCGGATTTAACCGCCATGGGACTATTTCTTTTCTTGTGGGGTCCCGATGAAAAGTCATGATTACTAGACTCCTGTAGAGTCCGCGGAAAGAACTACTGTGACGATTTGTGGTCGCCATGCACAAGAGATTAACGGGACACCAGGTGTGATGGAACAAGTTTCCCGGAACACGATTCGTCGGTACAAGTATGCAACGACGTTGGTGGTTAGTCACATCGAGCCTCTGTTGTAGTGAACAGTTTCGTATGGAACACGGCCATTGCTGAAGAAAGGAAACAAATTTATTTTTTCCACTGTGTGCCAAAGCGTATTGTGATCAATTACGAATGCTTTTTTACTTTGATATTTGTACCAAATAAATTTGACTGTGTTCCAGTAATGCAGTCAAACAGTAGTTTTAATTCTATAACTTACGTCAAAACTTATTTGACATTGTGCTCCTTCTTGACGTCATGTACTGCCTATCGGTTTGCAAACAGCACCGGTAATCCAACACATTGTAATGGCTGTATGTAGCACGGAAAAGGGCCGTTTCGGACTTGGGTTCCTATTCAAAATATTTGTTACCCAGTCCCCTCTACTTGTCCCCTAGAAGTTTGTAATATGAATTTCTGAGCACACTAATTTAACGGATATAAGACTAATTCAATAAGAAAAGTAACAAATTCATTAACAATTTCAACTGCTTATGTTCGATTCTCTTTAAATACTGAAAATATTATGAAATATAATCTTACTGTAATAAGTTTGTCTTATTAGGACTAAAAGTAAGATAAGGTACATTAACCGCTCTATCTAATCGTATTTGTGATGTAGCTTTACTTATAGCTATTGCTTGGCATACAACGTTATTTACAAATATGAGGTAAGAAAATGCTATTGTGTTATTATTTAATTGTAATATTATTATTGTGTTTTCTTTATGTAATTGTAATGTTATTGCTGTTTTTTGTTTATTTTTCTTTACACTAGTACCAATTACTACTTTATTGTAACGGACCTGTCAAACAGCAACGTACGGCTTACTTGCCCGTGCGACCCATATTTGTAAATAATATTGTAAATATCTTTAACTTTTTGTCTATAAAGTCCTACTACTACTACTAGAAAATATGAGTACGCACGACAGTAACCGTATTGTCTGTTGACACGTCCGTTCAATTAAAGTATGCATTAGCGTTACTAGTATAAAGAAAGCGAAAAAACAAGTAACATTACAATTACATAAAGAAAAACGCAATAATATTAACAATTACATAATAATACAATAGCATAGACATTATTAAGTTAGGTTATATAATTATTAAGAATTAATGGTTATTGCATTTTGATAACATATATTTATTCATGTATGAGTGTTCTTCTTATTCCTCCGCGTTTTGTCCAGAAATTAACCAAGTTTATCCAATTTTCTGGATTTACAATAACTCGTAGCATGCCAATCTTTCCCGATTTGAATTTAGAAATCTTTCCGGTAATAAACTGACGTTCTCCAATATTCTAAATCATCACAATTTTCCTAATATATGTATCGTCGCTCTTCCAAGGTTTCCCGCACATTAGACATATTCGCATATCGTGATCGTCGCTAATTTTTAGAAATGTCCATGCCCCTAGGGCTAAACCAAGCAAGCCCTGATCTCTCTTTAAATCCTAGGTTGAGTATGTAAGATTCTTTTCCCCAAACATGTTTAAGTTAGTAATATAACGTTAAAACAAAAAAGAAAACAATAATATTACAATTAGATAATAATATAATTACATTATCCATCAATTAAGTTATGTAGAATTATTAAGAATTAATGGTGTATTACTTTTGATTAACATATTTATTTATGCCATGAATGAGCGTTGTGTCATATTTTCCGCGTTTTGTCCAGAAATTTACCCAAGTTTATCCAATTTTCTGGATTGCTAGCCATTCATAACTCGTAGCAGACATGCCAATCTTTCACGATTTGAATTTTAGAAATCTTTCCGGGAATAACTGGACGCCTCCAATATTCCAAATCGTTACATTTTCCTAATATTTGTATCTCGTCTTCAAAAACTCCCCGCACATTGGACATATTCGCTTATCGTGAACGTCGCTAATTTTTACAAGTTTTCCTTTCCCTAATTAAAGGTCTTTACGCACAAACTGTGTAAACTAAGCGAATTTATGGTCCAATTTTACTGTTTTTACATAATATATGTTTCGTTTGTTAATTGAAGAAACTCTACGTCTTGTGCTAGCTTATTCACAAGTAGCAGACTGCAGTGAAACACAAATCATTCATAACCATAAGTATTATTTACTTGGCATATTGTTATATATGCCTTATAATTTGACACCAATATAAATAATATCTACGATTCATTTATCATTGCCCTTTATCATATCATCATCTTCATTCATGGATTAGGTCTGTTGACCCGTTTCCAACTTCAGCCCATCTCTTTCTAGGTCTGCCCACATCTCGGGTGCCTTTAGGTTTGTATTTTGTTATTTGTTTTGGATATCATCTTCTTCATTCTGTCTATGTGTTGCTTCCATTTTGTCTTATATGATATCCATTTTATCAGTTTATTGCAAATATTTCAAGTTCCTGTCTTATTCTGTGGTTCTTGATTCTGTCTTCCTTAGTGCACACCCTTTAACAGATCTCAAAAAATTTTCATTGTCTGCTGCCGTTTATCCTACTTAGGTCTGTTTTTTATGTATCCAGGCTTCTGAACCATAGAGCAGTACCGGTACTGCCAACATTTTATAAATTTTCAGTTAGGGTCTCTCTTGTTGTTTTGTTTATTTAGTTGCTTCGTTTTAATCGTACAACATATTCCCTGGAATTTTGCTATTTTATTATTTATATCATTATCATAATTAAATGAAATGGTCACATCCTAGATAATTGAGATGGTTCACCTGTTCTATGATTTTGTTTCCTATTACCTATTTCGATCTGATTTGATTTTTCCCTTGGAATGCCATTACCTTAGTTTTTTCTATGGATATTTTGAGATTACATTGTTCACATATATTATGTAGTTTAAAAATAATCCTCTGAAGTTCGTCTATCTGTATTTGCTATTATTTACCTGTGGTCATCAGCGTATAATAATGTTTTCAAGTAGTGTTGTGTCCATGCCTTTATTTAAAATATTAAACTAATTGAACCAATATATCTTACAGCGAAAATTGAAAGTTTTAAAGCAGTAAAATTGTATCTATTCATTGCAAACGATCCAAACATTGGGATTGCCAGAGTTAAGTATTAATACGGGTTTAGGTAAACCCGACTTCATGTGATTCGGATGTCGCTAAGTTTGAGAATACTTTTCTCTGTTTATTTCATTAGCATATACTGAGTTTCGTTACGAAAGATAAAATGCGACCGCAAGAAACAGTTTAATGTTAGTAATGTAATGTAATAACAAAAAGTTTAAAATATTAAAAAAAATGATAATAAATACAGAAAAAGATCATAGTTTAGGCCAATAACTGAAAAATCAAGGTGTAAGTAGAAGTGCAGTGAGCGAATATTTCATGTGAACATTTCAAAGTTTTTATTTTTTTGGAATTGCTAATATATAAATCTGACATATCATTACACAATACTGCACATTGAAATAAATACAACTTTGTAGCACTATAGTTCCATAGCTTATTGCCAGGTAAGTACCAAAAAGAAAGTCTTTATGCTATCCGGTTAAGACAAACTACAACTACAATATGTTCCTTTCTGGTTATAAGCTTGCTTTTTACAGGCAGAAGTACTGAAGAGGTTAACGAAATGACCATGCAATTTGAATGTTTAGCAGGAAGTACTGCTTTCTAAAAGCATCCCTCTTATTACCTTACTCTGTAACCGATAAACAAAGTTGAAAACTACAGGATATTTTCTTTAGTGTGTGGGTAAGGCAATTCGCATGGAAAGAAAAATCATAAATTTCCCAAATGTAATAGTCCGTGAAGAACCTGTAGCCTGAAATATATGATCTTTGAGATTTTTTTTTTAGTCCGCTTGAAGTGATAAGATATAAGCCGTATGATCTATAAGACAATAATCTCTGTATCTTCTATCTTCGGGTTTTTACAGCTGCGCGTTTCCCGTGCCAAACCTCCAAGCCTACGGTTCTTGGACGTCTTCGATGCTTTAGCCTCTAGCTTGCATTACTGTCTTCATGTTTTCCTCATGTTTAACCTTGGTTTCTCTTTTCTTTTTGGTTCGGTTAGACATTCATATAGTGTTCGGCCATCGCTCATCTTCCATCTTAAAACATGTCCTAACCACTTTAATTCCTTCTCCTCAATTCTTTCAATATTAGGCTTTCTTCTGCTTCCATTGTGTTCTCATTTCCTTATGTGACATGTTCTAATTAGACTTTCTGGGCATTCGAGTAAATTATCATTTCTAGAGCTATAGTCTATTTTGTAGTACTTATGATTGTCATACTCCTTCCGTACATTGCAACAGATCCACCAATGTTTACCAATATATTTTTTGTTCTTCCAAATATGCTTATCCCACCATATGGAATTTAACGATGATATTATTTTGTACTCAATCAATCTCTGTTTTATGCTCTTTTCCTATACCTTCACTAGTTATCATAGTAAATTCTATTCCGAATATATTTAGTTGTTTCACTTGCTTTATTTGGATCCTTCTTCTAATATTAATTTTCTTTTCATTGCTATTTGTTGCCAGATATTCTGTTTTTGTAAATTTAGTGAGACCCCCTGATAATACGTGTTTTCAAGCTTTTTATCATGAATTCCATTTCAAATTGGCTTGCGCTCCTACACCAGTTGCTCATCGACAAAATTGCAATGTCAGCAAAATCTGTTGCTATGGGATCCCTACCTTTGAGCTTGTTTCATTTTCGTTAATTATAAATTCTACTAAGTTTAAATAATGGTGATAGGCTGCACCCTTGTTTCAATCCTTTGTGTTTTTATAGGATTAGACATTTATTTCCAATTTTAACGTAAGGCGAGTTTATCTTATAGATTTGTTAATAATAGTAATAATAATAATAATTAATAATTTATAACAGGTTTAAAGATGTAATGAAATTTCATCCTGTGCCAAGCGTTT
Source organism: Diploptera punctata (assembly GCA_030220185.1). Classification (NCBI taxonomy): domain Eukaryota; kingdom Metazoa; phylum Arthropoda; class Insecta; order Blattodea; family Blaberidae; genus Diploptera; species Diploptera punctata. Next base: position 35,663 of record JASPKZ010002497.1, read on the forward strand.
AAAGGTTATCTATTTCTCATTCTCTCTATTTTCCATTCCATTCTTCTAGACCTAGCTCCCGCATACCTCTTATTATATCATCATCCATGTAAATCTAGGTTTGCATCTCTCTTTCCTCCAGATGGGTCCATCCAAGGTTATTGTCTGGGGCTAATCTTCCTTTCCTTTGAGCACATCCTACGTATGTGACCATCACATTCTAGTTATCTGCATCTCACAAAATCTAATATTGATTTGACTACTTTCATTTTTTGTCTGAGATTGTTTCTGATTGTTTTTTTCCCAATTTAGAATTGTCGTAGTTGAGCGTCTAAAACAATCCCGTTTAAGTAGTAGACATAAGCTATCAACTCATAGTGTATTAACTGCCAAATTTCTAGCCCCACCGTATGATTAGCGTGCTTCGAATTATATATTATAAAATTTTTGTAATTTGATATCTATTCTTATGTACTTATCCCACAAATCCGTTGAAATTATTACCGATCTGTCTTTTTTTATTCTATATTTCATTTAATTTTCTTGGGTTCATTTTGATTTATTTTGATCCCCAGAGTTACATTCCTCGCTCCTTTGAACATCTCATTCATATAATAATAATAAACTAATAATAATAAAATAATAATAATAATAGTTAATAATTAATAACTCTTCTTTTCACTTCCTGTTTTAGGCAAGAGTTGCTGTTCCGTCTTCACTAATAGATCTAAGTACTTCTCTTCCGAGGAGTCCGGACATCTCTTCTTCCTCTTGTGAAAATAATGGAAGATTTTTATTTGGTAATTTACTTTCTTCCATTCTTTCTACAGTTCTTTCCACTGTATCTTGTTGTTTAAATATCTTTTCTTTTATGAGTAGATCTGCAGTTCTTCACGGTATCCTCGTTTGTATATGGTCCATTCTAGTGCAGCCTTTTACTCTTCCTTAAAAATTCTTTCGGCTGCTTGGATTTTACTTTCTTGTTTGGTAGTGATAATAATAATAATAGTAATAATAATAATAATAATAATAATATAATAATACATAATATTATAATTCAACAACATTATAATTCAAACTATTATAGGTAATAAATATACATAGTTGCTACCAAACTAGAATTTAAAATATTTAATATTAAATTAGACAAACGAAAGAACAGAGAAACTATCGATTTGTTTGGCGAGGGAACTCGTAACATATTGTAGTTCGATTCTGTACTATGATAGGAGGACTGGATGTTGAAAGCGATAGGTAGTATGTATGAATAGAGTTATGTATTGTTCTGAATAACCTAGTAAGGGGATCCATTTTTATACTATCATGTCGCTATAGTCATGGTTTATATACAGGGTGTTGCAAAAAAAGCCAACAATCGGAGGTGTAGGGTAGTATATTGATATATGTGATCATTTTTAATAAGGTACCAAGGTCCGGGAAATTATGCGTTTTCACACTATGGCTAGTTGTAATATGTCTCTCGATCGGTGTTCGAAGGATTTGAAGACTCATTACTTGAAAAACCTCACAGGTACGGAACCTGTGCATACATGGCTTCGCAACGCAATGTAGCTACCAACACGACGGAGCTCCAGCCTCACTTCGATGCCATGTGAGGAGGAGAGATTTGGATATCACGTATACGGGTCGACGAATTGGGCAGAGAGGGACAGTCCGATGACCTCCGAAATGACCTGATCATAACCCTCTCTACTATTTTAGTAGGGCGACATGAAACAGTCTTTTATCCGACTCCAGTAGCGTCACGTATGGATCTTATAGCTCGAATACACGTCTGCCTACAGAAACAATTCAAACGAGGCCAGGCGTATTAGAACGTGTGCGTCAATCACTACACCGCCGATGTACGCTCTGCAATGAGATGGGAGGTGGATATTTTGAAACTTTGATGTGACTGTGACAGTATTGTCAAGTATTAAGTCTTGAAATCCAACTAACGGAACTCTTGAGAAGTTAGCTACTCATAGTGTGAAAACACATAATTTTCGGGCATTGGTACCTTATTAAAAAAATGATCAACATATATCAATATACTACCTCACCTCCGTTGTCGGTGTTTTTTTCAACTCCCTGTATATATATATATATATATATATATATATATATATATATATATATTATAATCATAAGAACCTTTTGCCGAATGATTAAGTTACAAGAGGAAACAAGATGTCATAATGTTGTTTTAATACCATATTTAACTTTCACTTCAGCAAGTGACACTGTTTACTTAGTTCATTACGAAGAAGTTAATTATGTCACACAAGACCAAGACTCACATTAATGGCAACTTGTAAACAACATAATCTACATACAAACTGAGAGGAAATTTGCAACTTTTTTGTTACGAACATTTAAACCGGTCTTCTTAATACTCACTAATTAGAAAAAAAATAGTATTCCATATTTTTTATCGTCTTCAAATTATTATTATTATATTATATTATTATTATTATTATTATATTATTATTATTATTATTATTATCTAAACATTACTCGCATAAATAAATTAACATATTTATATGGCCAAATTATTAGTGAGTCACTTTCAGAGTTGCCCTTTTCGTTAAATACAAGCAGGTAACTCAACTTTAAGGAGTGATTGATATTAATATTATATATTTATAAATAGATTAGTTAATAATAATTAATAGTTATCAGATGTTGTATACAAACTTCACTGTGGTGATTGCGAAAAGCCAAACAAAAAGATTTATTATGAAAAAAGAAATTGACGAACATATAAAAAAAAATCAGTACACCAGGTAAAGAATTTTCGGTAATTATGAATATAGAATTAATCAAAATCTGGAAATAATTGTTAATAATAATAATAATAATAATAATAATAATAATAATAAGAACAATTATAATAATTTATTTATTCAGGCAGAGTTAACGTCATAAGGCCTCTTCCACTGAACCAGCTCAAATTACAAGTACATATTTGACATTATAGATGACATACACTATTCTAATTATAAAGAATTAAAATACATTAAATGTTGCAATGGAAATTTTATGTAAAGTAAAGTAAAGTGATCCCACAACAGGCCCGGAGGCCCTTGGGGTAGTAGGAGGTTAAGGCTCCCACTTTTTCTAGACAATCGGCACTTTGTCAGCCGGGTTGTCAGCCCTGCGTGACGGCCGCCTTTACCCCCAGAATAAGCGTCTGGTACTCATTTCCGTTAGAGGCTGAGTCGACCCCAGGGCCATAGTGCCGCCAGAGGGTTTGGGTCAGTTTAAAAATCCTGACCCCAACGGGACTTGAACCCTCGACCCTCCGGCTTGTAGCTCAGTGCCTTAACCACTACGCTACGGCGTGCCCCGGAAATTTTATGTACAAACCACATATTATACAATGATAATAGTAATAATAATAGTAATAATAGTAATAATAATAATAATAATAAATAATAATAATAATAATAATAATAATTATACTCGTAGTATAAATACGAAAAATTAAACGACGCGTCTCGATGAGATCAGGCATATTATCATCATATTAAGTGAACTATGGTGTCATTTTGTCTCACTCTCACCAGACAACGTTCTAAAAACAAATTCCCGATGTTCGAAACTTTTGTCTAGTTAGGAGGAAAATTCTCGATCCGATGGTTGTGGAGGAGGAATGAAGAATCGGTAAGAAAAGCAATTAACACATTTTTCTGGCCAATTTATGAAAATTTCTCGTTTCTGCTAAGGATGGGACTAGTCCCGAAAGGCCTACAATGTTTTGATTATTTTAATAATAGAGGAGACTGCATACAAGGCACTTAATTTTATGATTTTATATATTTTTTTAATATTCTGATTAATATCACAACGGAATTTTTACAATAAAATTTATTGTATGTTATTTCGTGAAACATTTTTATAACTATATTAATTATGAACACATTTTTCATTGTCTTTATTTCGTATGATCAGGGTGAAAGATTATTGTGAACTTATTAGCGTACTGAACACAACTTAAAGAACAATTACTGAAAGAAGGAACAGACTTCAAACATTTATTTCTTCCAAACTACCAAAAATAGAAACAGAATTACAACATTCCTGGTATGAGAAAAGGTTGAAGTTCCTATACACGGCCGCATTGGCGCTGTTTACTTATGTTGACTGTTTGTATTAAAATTTCGACACAACAGGACGTTGGATTGGATGAGGAGGAGCAGAAGATTAACTCTATTACCTGTGGCCTCCCAGGTCACCAGACCTAATCCTGTGTGATTATTTCCTGTGGGGTTACGTAAAAGACCGCGTTTTTATCCCCCCTATGTCTAACAATCTTGAAAATCTGCTACAACGAATTGTTGAAGTTGTGATTCGATAACTAGAGACCAGCTGATTCAGGTGTGGCATGAAATGAGCCACTGTTTTGATATTTGTCGTGTAACACACGTTGCTCATATTGAATGCATATAATAGTGAAATTTGAAGTTTTCTCTTTCCAAGAACATTGGAATTGGGTTTTTATTTCTTGTGATTTGGAAGAAATAAATATTTCTTCCTCAATAGCCCTATATATTTACATTAATACGTCTATATATTTATCTATAATGGCGTTGCCCATTGTTGAGCCATACCTTCTCCTTTGTAAAAGAGTTTGTAGACCAAGTTAATTTTTAGTTACCTTATTTGATCATAGATGTCATGCAGTCATAACACCGATCTAAGACATCTAACAGGCAACTAAGGTATTACTACACTCTAATTCAACCCAGGAAGTTACTACAGACCTTATGAGCTATGCCAGTGGCTCCCTACCTACAGTGGGTTAGATGTTGCCAAACTCATAATAACGGTTATTTGTTTGTTAAGGAGGGTTCGAGCGGCAAGATTAGCAGTACTTTTTCCAAATCTATATACTATACATTTAAAAAAAAACATTGTTTTTTGTTTTACGGCAAGCAAACTAGTTTTATAGTAAATATGAGAGTCAACACTTTCACACAGGATAGTACAGATCTGCAAGAGCTCAGTGACAAGTGGTTAACTGTTTTTTTTTCTTTAAGAGGGGGTGACTAGGACGGCTACAACTTACAAACTATGTACCTGAATGTTGAAATCTTCAATTTTATATAAGGATTTCTCTCAACAAAATACTGTTAAAATGGCAATCCAGTTCCCTATACCAAACACACAGTAACTTCTTAGGTTGAATCTGATTGTAGAACATTGATATCGGTAAATTGTGCCTAGAGGCATCTTTATACAGGTTCAAGGATATTTTAACGTGCCTGAAAAATCTTCAGACTTGGGACCCACGGCTTAAAAGTCCCTCCCGGAGGACTTGCTCCTTGGATTTGTCCGTCCTAAAAAAAATCTATCGACCCCGGCAGGGTTTGAACCCGCGACCCTCGGAACTAGAGAAAGGAGCATAGCCACTAGTCCACTACTTACTTTAATTTAATCTCTCCCTTATAGGTACTTTACATTCACCTCGGCAGCCTGACTTTATTGAGACACGACCAGTGGATAGAGGAGTCTTAACTCTAGATCACACACTTAACCATAGAGGAACATGGAGATCCTCCCTGTATGAATGATCTGCTCTATACCAGCGTCATCTGTGAGAACAACACAAATATTAAAGACATTACACACACTCATTTAATGATACTATATAAAGTTCGATATGGCAACGAATGATAGTGATTAACAGATGATATTCGGGGACTATATGGGTATTAATGTTTCCCAACATTTGTCTTAAATGTTAGGAAAACCTCTGGAAAAATATCAACCAGGGAAACTTTTCCCGACTGGGAGTCGAATTCGGGCTCGCTGCTACGAGATAAAGACGCTACCCTAAGACCACAGCAGTGGACTCCATTACTTATATCTTCAGGAAAATTAGATAATTTGTCATAAGCAATGCCACGAGTGATTTCCAAATTATCGATAAATTCATGACTCACGAAGTGAGGAGTGAATTTATCTAGAGAATTTGGAAATCAAGAGGTGCATTTGTTAGGACAATTTAACGAATAAAATTAAGCTGTTTACTCACAAATCATTATTTAAATATAGTTATTTTAAAATTTGTATATTTAATGTAAACGGCGACGATGTTGAAACAAATGAGAAACGATTGGTACGCTTCGTGTGCTTCTTTTGTTGTCACTGCAACCAGATCATATTATTTATCGCCAAAGGAACGCAATATTGTTAGTAGTAGTAGACTTTATTAGACAAAAAAGTAAGATATTTACAATATTATTTACAAATATGGGTTCGCACGGGCAGTAAGCCGTACGTGCTGTTGACAGTCCGTTACCATAAAGTAATAATTGGGTACTAGTGTAAAGAAAAATAAACAAAAACAGCAATAACATTTACAATTACATAAAGAAAACACAATAAAAATATACAATTAAATAATAACACAATAGCATTATACACTAAACATACAATTAAATAAAGGAAAACACAATAATATTACAATTAAGTAATAACAAATAGCAATACATTACAATTACATAAAAAACACAATAATAATATTTACAATTAAATAATAACACAATAGCATTATACACTAAAAACATTAACATTACAATTACATAAATAAAACACAATAATATTACAATTAGGTAATAACTCAATAGCATTATTACACTTAAAAAAAACATTAACATTACAAATACATAAAAGAAAACACATTAATATTACAATTAAATAATAATAACAACAGCATTATACACTAATTAATTTTATTTATATAATTGTTAATAATTAATGGTATTGTATTTGATAACATATATTTATTCATGAATGAGTGTTGTCATTTTTCGCCGTTTGTCCCAGATTTACCGAGGTTTATCCAATTTCATGGATTTACCAATAACTCGTTAGCATGCCAATCTTTCCCGATTTGATTTAGAATCTTTCGGTAATAACTGACGTCTCCAATATTCTAAATCATTCCATTTCCTAATATATGTATCTCATCTTCAAAAGTTCCCGCACATTGGACATATTCGCATTATCGCGATCGTCGCTAATTTTTAGAAATTTCCATGCCCCTAGGCTAAACCAAGCAACCACTGATCTCTCCTTAAATCCTTAGGTTGAGTATATACGATTTGTTCCCCAGACGTGTTTTAGGTCTCTTTTGCTAAACACAGTGTGCGTTTTCCTGTACATTCGGCGAAGGTTTCTTGTTGGTTTAACTACGTACCTCCTCCTTATTTTTTCCACACGTTCTTGCGATTTCAGTTCCCTTTTTCCCATATCCAGCCCATCCCAATCTTTTGAGTTCTCTCCTAACCTCGTCTGACCCAAAATTTAACATCTATGTTTTAATTTGGTGGTCGTAACAAATTTCTTAAGCATTGTTTGTTCACCTTGGATTACTCGCACCAGTATTTGAGTACACGAATTTTACAGTTAATGTCGTCCTGGAATGACCCGAATTCATATAAAATTCCACAGTTAGAAACGGCCTTACTAAGTCCTGTAATATACTTTAGAAAATGCGTATATACCTTATTTAGTATTTCCGTTCTTTGGAAACCCCAAATCTCACTACTATAGTGCATTACTGGCCCTTGACCATCGCTCCATACATTTTTTCTAATGTGCTGACTGGAATATCAGGCACTCGACCCAGAATACCGAGTACACTGTTAAGTTGTCCCCTCCCTTTAAATAATGCTATATCAATGTGTTTTTTCCACTTTCCGTTCATTTTCAACGTCGTACCAAGATATTCAGAATGCACTCTAGTGGAGAAAAAATGAAATACATCAAACTGTATATTAATTCATTTCGGATGCCCTATGATGTAAATATGACAATTATTTTTTTCTGGAATGTTATTACATGGGGAAAAAATACATTTAAGAAAGTACAGACAATGGTTTCATTTTTTGGTGGTATAATCAATTGCTACAAATGTTTTTATATTAACTCCCGCATGTGCTGTGTGTACACATTCATGCACTATATATACAATCTGGTAGCCGTATTTCTAAGAGAGTCAGTCACTGGAAAATAATGATACGACCTATTCAGAATGTTAAAAAGGAGGTGCTTTCTTTATTATGATTAAACTTTTAGTTGGTAAATTCTAGGCGAAACACGACTTTGATTGGTTGTAAATAAAAAATCATTGAAATGTGGATTGATCTATGATCTCCATTTGGGGCATGAGTTAAAATATTTACAAAAAGAACACATATTAAATTACTTAACTTTAATCTACTCAGATTATTTGAAAATACATAATTATGTTACTAGCTAAAACTGTATGGTATACGCTGAGACGAACCAAACATGGCGGTTTGCTACTTATATCTTTAGAAAAATTAAATAATTTATCACAAAATGAACACTTATATAAATTACCTAATTTACCCTACACAGATCATTTTGAAAATATATATGTTACTAGTTATATTGCATGGTATGTGCTGAGACGACCAAACCACCCAGGCGGTTTGCTAGCAGTTTTGAATTCCGGATTTCAGGTAAACCTGCACTATATAATTGTCGGATTTCCCTCATTTATGATAATACCTGTGTCGGTTGTATTTTAATAGGATATACTGAGTTTCGTTGTGAAACTCAAAAATTTGGGACGGCTAGAGCGATTTTTAAAATTTCACTTCAAGTAAACTCTTACACCTAATAGTTTTAGCGGGGTCCATTGTGAATCTAAACCATACAGGGATCCACTCGGACACCCGCAATTAATTTCATCAAAATCGGTCCAATCCTTTTAGGCAGTTTTAAATTCGGATTTCAAGTAACCTCCACTTCTAATGTCGGATTTCGCTCATTTTTGTAACTACCTGAGTTCCGTTGTGAAACATCGAAAAATATGAACACTAGAGCCGATTTTAATTTTCACTTCATGTGAATTCCTGCACCTAATGGTTTTAGAGGGTCCAATTGTGAATCTAAACATCGAGGGACAAATCCGACACACACAAAACATTTCATCAAAATCGATCCAGCATTAGGAGTAGTAGAGTGACAAACATCATACACAACAATAATATATATGTCATGAAGATATAACATATTATCTTAACAGATTATTTGACTAACCTAAGTTTAACCAAAGTTTACCCTTTCATTTGAAAATACATGTGTTCTAACCAACTTTACGCTAAACATTTGTTTGAAAACATATTTGTTCAACCCAACTTCCTTACCCAGATTTTTGAAAATAATACGTGTAACGAACTTTACCCTATCGAGATTTATTTAAAATACATACGTTTAACGCAAATTTCCCTACCCAGATTTTAATAAAAACTTACTTAATCTATCTCAGGCAAAAAAAAAATTGATCAAGTCAACGTTTCAATCTCTTTGTGCGAGATCTTTCAAGACATTTGACATGGTTGTTTATAATAACTAACTAATCTCTCTCTGTGGCACTATCGAACCCGTAGGTTCAGGCCGCGCGGACATAAGCTCTCCATATATCCCTTCTGAGCCAATGTTTCCATCATTCCTGTATAATCACTTCCCTCAAATCATAGGTTTATAATACATAGTATATCACCAAGACTTTTTTATTAAATCTAAATGAACAAATTTTAAAAAATGTGAATTATTGTTCTTTATTATTATTAACGTACTCTGAAGCGGAATAATATTTATAAAAAATATAAGATAAAACTCAGATTATATTGAAAATACATAGTATCACGAAACTTTATAACCATATCCAGATGTTATTTGAAAATACATACATAGAATCTGTTCCGTCATCACGAAATCACACATAATGAGAGAGACGCGATTCTCGAGCCTCCCAGCAATGTACGGAGATGCAACTACAATCTTGCCATAAAAATACGTTTAGGTCGGTTCCCACATTGCCATCACGTGCCAAATGTAAGGCGACAAAGAACAAACAAATAAATTGAAATAGAATCTATATTTATATTGAAGCGATGAACGTTGTTAGCGAATACTGCTCGTCGTGGTGTTG
>JASPKZ010002498.1:0-25293 GCA_030220185.1 Diploptera punctata
TTGACAAGTTCTCTGTAGTTATCAGACCTGAAGTTCCCCAGAAAATTTGAGACAACATTTTTGAAAGATTGCCGTGCAGCTGCTTCTTGCATATTTAACTTGTTCTGAAACTGCGTATCTTTCATCAGTTCCTTTATTTGAGGACCAACAAATATCCCTTCTTTCAATTTAGCTTCACTGATCCTTGGAAATTTATTTTTGAGGAAGAGAAATGCACTGCCATCACGATCCATTGCTTTCACAAAATTTTTAATCAAGCCTAGTTTAATGTGTAGTGGAGGCAATAAGATTTTTTCAGAACGTACAAGTGGTTGGTGAAGAACATTTTCTTGTCCTGGATTAAGTGACTCTCTCTTTGGCCAGTTCTTTTTAATATAATGATTACTTCTATCTCTGCTATTCCACTTGCACAAGAAGCAGCAAAATTTAGTATAGCCAAGCTGTAACCCAAGTAAGATGGCTATAACTTTCATATCCCCACATATCTGCCAAGAAAAATTGTCATACTTTATAGCGGATAGTAAGAGCTTCATATTCTCGTAATTTTCCTTCATACCAACTGCATGGGCTAAAGGAATGGATGGATATATGTTTCCATTATGTAGTAACACTCCTTTCAAACTTGTTTTCGAGGAGTCTTTGAATAAACGCCAATCCTGAGATTTCTGCTCAACACCCAGTGACTGGAACAAATTCTCAACATGATTGCAGAAAACTAGGTCCTTCTCTTTAGAAAAGAAATCCTCAAATTCCTTTTGGCGATTGCGGAAAAAAGTTACTTTGGTGTCATCCTGCAGTAGCTTCCATCCTTTCAATCTTGAAGCAAGTAATTCTGCCTTGCTTTTACTTAAACCAAGATATAGGTAAAGTAAAGTAAAGTGATCCCACAACAGGCCCGGAGGCCCTTGGGGTAGTAGGAGATTAAGGCTCCCACTTTTCCTAGACAATCGGCACTTTGTCAGCCGGGTTTTCAGCCCTGCGTGACGGCCGCCTTTACCCTCAGAACAAGCGCCTGGTACTCATTTCCGTTAGAGGCTGAGTCGACCCCAGGGCCATTGTGCCGCCAGAGGGTTTGGGCCAGTTTAAAATCCTGACCCCAACGGGACTTGAACCCTCGACCCTCCGGCTTGTAGCTCAGTGCCTTAACCACTATGCTACGGCGTGCCCCACTTAAACCAAGATCCCGAACCAAATCATTTAAATCCTCCTGTGTTAGAAAGTGAGTTTCATTTATAGCATCATCTTCCGCAAAATCTAAATCATTCTGTAAATCTTGAACATCAGAAAGTTCTTCAATCATTGTTATGTGATCTGCTGGAATTGCTATGGGTAAACCTCGCCCATGAAGTACCGGTCGAATTGCTGAATCTAACATTGGATATTTAACGGTGTGTCTTGACTTGGAAGTTACTCCAGATATATTTGCAAAGCAGAAGTAGCAGTCTGTCAAATGATCCTTAGGTTCGCGCCATATCATTGGGTCTGCAAAAGGCATATGACGGGATCCTTTCAACCAGCCAGTTAATAGTGTTACACATTTGGTACAACAGATTTCCGGGGCCCATATCTTGTTCTGGTCTATTTTGTTGTTAAAATAACAGTGATAAGCTCTTCTTATTAGAGGAGTAAACTTTCGCTTCTGCGCTTTGAAAGTGAGCTCACCACACACGAAACAGAAGTTGTTTCTATCGTTAACACACTTTCGAGACATATTTCTTATACAAATACAATTTTACTCTTCTCTTTACATACACTACCAATACACACTACTTAGTCTTTACAATACACTTCTATCACAATTCACTTGACTACGGAAGTGAGCACAGAATTAGCTTCTTTCTTTTAAGAAAGCTTCTATTCAACTGCGAACTTAAAACATACAATCACAGTTTTGTAGGAGAATGTCATTGTTGTAAGTTATGAATTCAAGGCAACAATCGCAAAACATTATAAGTCCATTGTTGGCACAATGAAATTAAATATAAATGTAAAATAATCCTTCTAATCATCATGTTATATACCAAAAATACTAATAAATAGGAAATTAATTATTTTCAAAATTACAAAAAAATGGTGAGTGATGGAAAATTTCTGACTTTAATTTTGGAATCAGCTGATGATAATACATAAGAATCACCCAAAATCTTTTATGTAACAAAATCACTGTTGACCAATGTAATTGGCGATGATGTGTGAAGTATTTCATAGAGAAGGGATAGGGAATGGACAGTTCTACGATCTCTTAGACGAAGTCACGATAATTGTTCCAGGAACGGTGTAACATGGTCAAATTTGCGAATACCACAAATAAAACGTGCGCAAGAATTATGAACACGTTGAAGTCTTTGAGTGTAAATAATATTTAAGTCTGTAAAAAGAGTGTCACAATAATGAAAATGGGGCGTTGCAAGTGTTTCTACTAACATTTTCCCAAGAGCGAATGGCAGACAATTTCTTATGTGATTTAATGAATGTATTATTGAGAAGAGTGTTTTGCATGTATGGTTTATTTGTGTATTCCAATTTAAGTTGTTGTCAATAAATACTTCTAGAATTTTTACTGTCTCACTATAAGGGATTTAGTGACACATGCGAGATTGTGTTTAGGTTAATTGTAGATAATAGTCTCTGGTGACCCATAATGATTGATTGTGACTTTCTAGGATTTAAATGCAGTTCATATTTAACTGTCCAAGTCATTAGTGAGTCAAGATCCTCATTAGTTTTGGTAACAGCATCATTTAGAGAATATGTAGTGTGGGTAATCTTCTAAGTACCAATAAAAAAGTCAATGTCCCAGACAGTAAGAAATATGGAATTTATCAAATAAGTTTTGAAGATTGCAATAAAGTTTATGTAGGAAAAACAAAAAGGAATTTAGAAATTCGGACAAAAGAACATTTCAGAAATATTAAAAATTGTGAAATTGAAAAATCTGCAATTGCTGCACATAGTTTATTAGAACATCATAAAACTGGAAGAGAAGCTAAACTTTTAAAACAAGTAGAGAAGCCTTTGGAATTGACAGTTTGGGAAAAAATATACATTCAGAAAAATAAAGATAGATCAATGAATTTTGATTTCGAAGTTCATAAATTCAATCATAGATGGCAGCACTGAAGATGGCAACAATAGAACAGTTGACGGCCGAAGAATTTCATCAGTCGGAGTTATGGCTGAGGATGAACATGACTGTGCTTGAAACCGCAGTATCATGGAAGCATGAATCCTATGAGGTGAGTTGTTTAAACAAAATGTTCTCCGATGAATTTTAAGGATCTAATTAACTCACCTCTGCCCAGGAAGGAGCACCCAGGTGTGGGTTACAGTTCTGCCAATGTCAGGAATTTATTAAGAATACTTTGTGACATTAAGAAAATCACACTATGTTGTGATGCCTGTGTATCAATTTATGGCTCTGGTTTATGTTTCTCAAGATACTCAGTCTATAGACACCCTGTAACTATTGTTGTAAAGTTTGATATTTAACTTTGTTCACAGGTCGCAGCATTTGCTATAAAAGAGGAAACTGATGATATTAAACAAGAGGTACCAATCACAGAAGAATTAGTACCAATTGTGAAAACTATAACAAAGGTAAGGATTTGGTTTATATTTTCTTTTTTAATATTAGACCATCTATTATTTTGATGTGTGGTTATGCTACTTAATTAATCTGAGTGAATTAGTTTAAAGTGGTTCTGTTGACTATTTAACTCATGCACCAAATGGGACTCAATGGCCAATCACGTTTCAATGATTTCTGTTTTACAACCAATCAGAGTTGTGTTTCACAAAATATTTATCAGTGTTATAATTATCATATTAAAGAAGGCTCCTCCTTTTTTAATATTCTGAACAGGTCTGACAATTATTTTGCAGTGACTGAGCCTGTGAGAAATACGGCTACCAGATTGTATATATAGTGCATGAATGTCAACACATGTCGCATGTGGGAGTTAATATAAAAACATTTGTAGCAATTGATTATACCACCAAGAAAAGAAACCCCTGTTTGCACTTTCTTAAATGTATTTTTCCCAGGTAACAATCCAGAAAAATATAATTGTCATATTTACATCATACGACATCGGAAATGAATTAATATACGGTATGATGTGTTTCATTTTTTCTCCACTAGAGAGCATTCTTACAATATTGCGTTCCTTTGGCAATAAATAGTATGATCTGGTTGCAGTGATAAACAAAAGAAGCAGATGAAGCGTACCTATCGCTTCTCATTTGTTTTCAAACATCGCCGTTTACATTAAATATATAAATATTTTAAAATAACTATAGTTAAATAATGATTTGTGAGTAAACAGCTTAATTTTATTCGTTAAATAGTCCTAACAAATGCCACTCTTGATTTCCAAATTATCTAGATAAATTCACTCCTCACTTCGTGAGTCGTGAATTTATCGATAATTTGGAAATCACTCGTGGCATTACTTATGGACAAACCACTCACAGTATATTCCAGTCTGTAAGATACACTCGTCCTCTTTATTTCAAATTTGTGTTTCATAAAACATGATCTTCAAATGTTTTGTCTTAACACTGGATGATTACTTTGCATGTATGTGAATCATTTGTGTTTAAATGGTGATGATATTATGTGAGTTTCCTTGCATCCATTTCAAAACTTGGTCTTTATTCCTGCCAACTTCACACATGCTAGATAAACATGAGAGTCACATGTCAATTTGATTTTACAATTAACTGCCTACGAAGGTATTGGAAGTTAAAAGGGAGTGTAATGATGATGATAGTCTTTACCTTTGTTATGTGAGTTGCATCCATTTTTAAAATTAAGTTTCAAAGTTATAAAGTTTGCTTATACACCAGTAAATAAAGTAGCATTACTTTGGTTTCTTTGTTTTGCAGCATTTCCTAACTGTAACTTTGTAACACACCACTGTGTATTTCTCTCCTTTCACTAGAAAACACTGTTCAGGGATATATTTTAGATTTAACTTTTATAGGAATTAATCACTATGAGGTTTAATTTTTGGTGAAATTAAATGTTTCTTACCTCTCCTCATATATATTTTCTAAGTTGATCGCGATTTCGAGACTATAACTGTCTCATCTTCAGAACTTTGTTCACGACTGGTGTTATGTCGATCGGAAGAAACTCTTCTTCTTCCCTCTGTTGGTGGACCGATGAACCTCTGGATCAGGTCAAAATTTGCTGGAATTTCGAAGTTCATAAGTTTTCTTTTGTTTTTCTGAATGTAGATCTTTTCCCAAACCGTGAGTTCCTTTTGTTTGTCTATTTGTTTAATTAGACTGGCTTTTGATTCAATTAAATGATTTTCAGACCAAGCATGAGCAGCTACTGCTGACTTTTCCACTTCTCCATTTTTTATGTTTCTAAGGTGTTCTTTCACCCTTGTTTTCAAATTTCTTTTCGTTTTTCCAATATAAATTTTGTCACAATCACTGCATTTGATCTTATAAATTCCTGATTTGTTTTCGTTTTCAATTTTTTCATTTTTATTGGTTTTAATTATCCTATTAAGGCTGTATTCATTCTTTGGTGCTAATCTTATATTAAACTATTTGAAATTTTTTTGAAATTTATAGTGTTTCAATGGATGGTAAGTGAATTTCTTGAATTTTATTTTTTCTGTTTCTTTTATAAGTGTGCTTTCATTTATTAATTTTTGTCTTTTGAATTTATTTATTTTCTTGTGTACCATATTTTCTTGATAACCGTTATCTATTGCAACATTAATTATGTGTTCTTTTTCTTTTTCATAGTTTTCTTTGCTCATAGGTGTATTTATCAATCTATGTGTCAAACTATTGAATACTGCCTGTTTGTGAGCAAAATGGTTGAATCCTGAAGCTTTAATATAGTTGTCAATATGTGTGTTCTTTCTATAAATTCCAAATTCTATCTTGTTTTCTTCATTTCTTCTTAAAGTGAGATCTAAAAATGGGATTTGTCTTTCATTTTCAGTTTCCATGGTAAATTTTATAGTTCTACTCTGAATGTTCAACAGCTTTAAAGCATCCTCTATTTGCTTGTGATTCACAATAGCAATTACGTTGTCAGCGTATCTACTCCAAAATTTGAAAATCAAAGGATGTCCACTTATTATTTTCTGCTCAAAACTTCCCATAAATAAATTAGCCAAAAAGGGTGATAGAGGATTTCCCATAGAAAGCCCAGAATTTTGTTTGAAAAATGTTCCATTATATGTAAAAAACATTTGTTCAATGCACAATTTAGTTAGAATTATAAATTCTTTGATACATTCCTTTCTAATTTGTTTTTATTTAACCGTTTTTCCAAAATTTCAAGAGTGGTTTCTCTAGGGATACTGGGAAACAATGAAACTACGTCAAACAACACTAATCTGTCTCGATGTTTTATTATTAATTTCATACATCTCTATGATGGATAACATTGAGATGTATGAAATTAATAATAAAAACATCGCATTTATAATGTAATGTATAATTCCCAAATATGTCTTCTTAATAAAGGAGCCGCCATTTGCAAAGATAGAAGCAAAGGCTTCATAGTATTTGGTGGATGGGAATTACATCGTATATAGAGAAATATTTGCATTTAGATCAGTACTTGCTCAGGTAGCTCAGATGGTAGAGCACTTGGACTAGAAAACCAAGGGTCCCAAATTCAAGTCCCGGTCTGAGCATATAATTTTTCTCTTCAAATATGACTAATCTGTCTGTTGGTGATATTTGTGTGTTGTTTAATTTCCCTTTAATTTTCAACTTAGAAAATATATATGAGGAGAGGTAAGAAACATTTAATTTCACCATATATTTTAGAACTCAGTTTTACCTTCATACCTTTGAAAGTCTCGAGTTTTAAGTGATGTAGTTCCCCAGATATGTGGTGTTCATTAATACAACATGGTAGATGTCAGGAGTTCAGTGGTTTGAATCCTGATGGAGGCAGTGTATTTAAACAGCCTAAACCTTCCGACTGCATCATGACCCTGGTGTTGGCTCAGCCTTTAAATGAAATGAGTATCAGATATCCGCTCTGGGAGTAATAGTTACCATTATGTAGAACTAAGAACATGGGTGACATCTTGTGCTAATTGTGTGGAAAGTGGAAGTCTTAACCTTGTGATGCACTAGTTGGATCACTTTACCTTTTATTTTCCAAGATTCAACCTCTTTAAATTAAACAATTAACTATTTCTTAGTGTTTTGAATGTTATACAGTAAGAGATGTGACATCAGTTAGCTTTAAAATAAGTCTGCTTACTAGTTTGGTTAAGTGTAATTGTTAAACTGTAGAGATAGGGAGCGGCAGTAGTGGGAACATTTATGCCAGATGCCTCGTCATCTAATTAGTGACGCACGTGAATGGATTAACGTGATTCCCTCTGTCGTTATTGACAGTTAAATAATAAATTCAGTATAGGACTTAGTTTCTGTGTTAAAATTCAATTTAAGCAATCACATTAGGACACACATTCAAATTTATATTTTCATATGTTGCATGTGTGACTGTATACAGGTTGAAAGTATATGGTGTTAGAAGCAAAAAGTTCCAGTAAACATGGGTCTACAAACAAACCACGTGCGAGATTGTTCATTATGAATATAAGGTTATAACTTGCAATATCCACTATTGTTAGTTTGGCGCTACAATAGTAAAGAATGACTTAAACTTTTAACATTTTTTTTTCCACCATGATCATCATCTACAATCACAGATTAAGCCCATGTGGCTTGTTCCGGTCTCATAGATTCTCATTCAAAAGTTGGATCCATCTCTTCTTCGGTCTACCAACATTCCTGCGTCCTTTTGGTTTGTATTTAAGTATAATTTTGGGAATGCGATCATCTTCCATTCTTTGAACATGTTCTTTCCATTTTTTCTAGATTATTTTATTCTATCTAAGAGTTTAAATATATTTAGCTCATTTCTAATGTCTTCACTTCTTTGTAGTTAAATGTGGGAAATAACATTATGAGGTTCTTAATTCGTAAATTAATGAGTAATTTTTTAACATCTTACCTCATATTTTATGTTTCTTCAAACATGGGAACTAGTTTTCGAGAGAAGGATGTCTCTCATTTTCAACCGACATTATGACTACCGGATTTTCGTTGGTATCTCCATCAATAACGTTGACATCTGGTGTTGATTTGATGAACTTTGAGATGAGGTCACGTTCATCAGGAATCTCGAAATTCATGGATCTAAATTTGTTCTTCTGTATATATATCTTCTTCCAAATTGTCAATTCTAAAGGTTTTTCCAAATGTTTTAAAAGTTGGGCTTCTTTTTCAATTTTATGATTCTCCAATAAACTATGTGCTGCAATAGCTGATTTTTCAATTTCACCATTTTAAATATTTCTGAAGTGTTCCTTAGTGCGAGTGTCCAAATTTCTTTTTGTTTTTCCTATGTATACTTTATTGCAGTCCTTACAATTAATTCTTTTGAAAGAATACACTACCCTGCAATCTGATTCAAAGAAAGGAAAACAGTTTAAGAAAATTACGTATCATCCTGAAATACATAACAAATTTCAAAAAATTTTCAATAAATTCAATATTACATTGGCACCGATAAATAAATTTAGCCTTGGTAATCTATTAATAACTAATAAAAAATTGAACACCCCAGATAGCAACAAATCTGGAATTTATCAAATTAATTGTTGAATAAATAAAGAAATGTTGAGATTCATGAAAGACTAAAAGTTCATAATATAGTAGAAGATATCCAAACACACAAAACACTGAACTGCATGGCAGGTCATGCCTAGAAGACCATATGCATACTAGCAAGTTGCTGACATTAAATCCACATCCTGCCATTATAGGGGTGACACATTGTCATCATTTGGAAACCCACGGATATTGTATCTGGTTTTCTCAACCTGGATTCTCCACTGAATGATTACAGACCCCATGCTTGTCAAAACTTCATACAAAATCTTCCTCCATGTGGTTTGAACAAGCTTTTGACCCATAGCTCTGTGTCATGACATAATGCTTTAGATTACAGCAGAAGGAGTGGTAAATTTCCTCAACAGAATAGATTGATTTTATTAATTAAATAAAAATAAATCGTAGTTTTATTTGATTTTCATATTTATTATATAATTCAGTGACAGCTGTTTCGGTACATTGTACCTTCTTCAGACATGTTAACAAGTTATGAATTGTTAACATGTCTGAAGATGGTACAGTGTACCGAAACAGCTATCACTGAATTATATAATAAATATGAAAATCAAATAAAACACGTTTTATTTTTATTTAATTAATAAATATGGATTTTCATCAAGTAAACACCAACTCAATTGATTAGGTTGATTTTGTTTTCTAAAAAAAAAATTCCAATATCAACTTAAACAACACAGAGACAGGGTAACACATAAACAATGCTGGGGAATCAAGAACATCTTGAGATATAACAAGACGCAACTAAGCATAAACCTAAAATGTTCATGATATTATTTTATTTTATTATTACAAAATTCACCGTGATCTGTAAATTATTTAGAGTTTTCCTATGGCTAGTTATTTATATTAAAGAGATTTAAGTGAGTTGTAATGTTTCTGTCTTAAGTTAATACTTGATATTCCAGTAGTGTACTCATTATTTTATTTTATATCAGATTTAATTATTATTCATACATAAATATTTAATAACTGATACAAAAACACTTCTCTGAAATGTGCTCAGAATCAACCAGCTTAATAATTAAATGGGCTAAATGTAATAAAGTATACCCAAATTTAATGAAATTTAACATCTTTATAATAGAAATCGGAAGTGACTCAAGGAAGTAAACAAGTCTCAAACTTCTCACCTCACACATAATTATGATGCATCTGCAATTTTAACTAAATTCTGCTGTTAGAAATGAGCCCTTAACTCCAGCATTTCTCGTTATACCTGGTGTGAATTGATTGGATTTTAAGATCCCGTTTTGCTGTCGGGGAACTTAAAAAATATATGGTCTTATTCTTGTTGTTCTGTATGTGCATCTTTTCCAATATTATAATTCTCTTGATCTCTCCCAATATTTCCATACTTTAGTTTGTTCTTCAATTTATGATCTTATAACAAACAGTGTGCCACCACCAATTTCATAATTTCCTCACATTTATTACTGATTTTCTTTGTTTTCATTGCAGTCGTTAATATAGTCCCTGCATTCAGTTTGATAAATGTCTTTTCTTTTTTTTTTTTGCCATTTGTAGTTTCTATTTTCTTACTTCTTTGCTGAAGATTACATAAACTAAATTATGATGATCTTGAAGATTTCTGGGCTGTAGGCCGTGGTTTTGAGGCTTGAAGTTCCCCGACGTTTCACCAGAGACTGTGTCTGGCATCCTCAAGGGTTATCTTGATGCCAGATGCAGTCTCTGGCAAAACGTCGGGGAACTATAAGCCTTAAGACCATGGCCTACAGCCTGGAAATCTTCTTCAAGATCATCACAGCAACTCCGGCCATGAAAGCCTAGGTCAATATATAAGCTGAATTGTTTATTGTTGCTAATGTAATGTAGAATTTACTAAATATTTTGTGAAATTTGTTACGAGGTATCTACCATTCTGAAAGTAACTTGTAACAAATTTCAGATGAGATTACTAAATTCAAACTCATATTAGGAGCAATGAACATGTTAAGTATAATTTTTCTGAAAACAAATAAAAAAATTCAGGTTTAAGAAAAAAACAGGAATTTATCAAATTATTTGCAAAGACTGTCCTCCTTGATCATCAGTGTGGATTTAGAAGAAACAGGTCTACAACTGATCTGATTTTTAGCATAAGACAAATTTTAGAAAACAAATGGGAATATAATGGTACTGTACATGAACTATGTGTAGACTTCAAAAAGCATATGATTAAATTAAAAAGGAGAAGTTATATAGTATCCTGCTGGAGTTCGGAATTCCTAAAAAGTTAGACTTATACAAATGTGTCTAAATGGCACAAAGAGTAAAGTGCGTGTATGCAAACATTTTTCGGTGCTTTTGAAATCCACAATGGGTTGAAACCAGGAGATGCATTATCTCCTCTAATATTTCATTTTGTACTAGAGCATTCCATCTAATCTTTAGAGGATGAAGAAGGCCTACAACTAAATGGTATTAATAAGCTGTTAATTTATGCTGATAATGTAGTACTATTGGGCGATAGCGAGGAGATACCAAGGGCCAACACACACAAACTATTAAGTAACACTAAGAAATTGGGACTGGATGTAAATATCAATAAAACTAAATATGTGTCACACATAGAAACTTATTATATAATGCAACAGATCAGGTAATGACAAATGACGGAAATTTTGAGGAAGTGGCTGAATTCAAATACCTGGGAACAATAATCACAAATAGGAATGAATGCACAAAGAAATTAAACATAGGCTCAATTCTGGAAATGCGTGCTATTATGCATAACAGGAACTCTTGACGTCCCAACTCCTTTCAAAAAATGTTAAACTGAAAATATATAAAATGGTTATTCTATTGTTATTGGATATGAAACATAGACTTTTACTGTAAGGGAGGAAAGAAGGTTATGAGTATTTGAGAATAAAGTTCTTAAGAAAATTTTTGTGCATGGAAGCTTCTTGTAGAAAAACCAGAGGGGAAACGCCCAGTTGGTAGATCAAGAATGAGGTGGCAAAATAACATTTACTATGATTTGAGGGAAGTAGATTATATAGGGAATGATGGGAAAACGTTAGCTCGGGATAGGTGTATATGGAGAGCTTATGTACACGCACGTACGGGTTCGATAGTGCCGCTATTGAGTTAGTTATTAGTAAATTATGCATAAGAAAAAATGGTACATTTTCTAAAATATACTTCAGGAATATTAATAATGGAAAAATTAGAATAATGGTTGTACAGCTCATTAATTGATAAAGGATCACAAAAGTTGAAGAATGCAGTATGTATTAAAACATTTGGAAAGACCAATAGGTCTCGCGCAGTAGCCGAGCGGTTAAGGTAGGAAGCCTTGGCGCAGAGCTACGGGACTTGCGCTGGTTCGAGTCTCCATGGGGGAAGAAATTTTCTCATGGTATTTCGGCCAGTATGGGACCGGTGCACCCAGCATCGTGAGGCAATTGGGTAGCTACAATAAGTAGCGTCTCCAGGTTGAGGAACCAGCTATAACGGCTGGGGGACTCGACATGCTAACCACATGTCACCCCTACACTGGCTGTTGATCATCTATCTCTGTGAATGACACATGTGGATGTGAAGGGCCAGCAGCCGGCTGGTAAAAGGGCAACCGCTGAAAAGTGGAAAGACCCTCAATCGGATCGGAAAGTCCAATACAACTCACATTATAAAAAAGAACAAAAAACATTACAGTAAATATTGAAGTTCCTGGGAAGCTTGATTTGATCTGAATTTTATTCAAACTCCACCAGGTGGTACAAGAAAAGCTGGAATTTCAGCTCATCAGTATATACATTTTTAATGTTGATAATGATCTCAGAAGTGTGTCCAAGTTAGATGATGATATATAATAAAGTCATGTGTATAGCTTTCGATTCATATATGTATTCTGTTTATTATTTTACTTGTAATATCTCATTTACCATATGTAGGTGAACGTTGCATATATCTTTTCATTATTACTGTACATGTAATGTATCTCTATATTGTGTTAAAGCCTTCTTGTAATACTGTGAAGAACTGAAATGCGACACAGTATCAAATAAAAAGATGAAAAAACAACATTTCACATTGCTGCTGAGAATTTTTTAAAACTGTTATGGAATGTACATTACGTAGAATAGTGCTGTATTGTGACACATCTGTTACTATAATGTAATATTTTCAGATGGACCAGACTGAAGAAAGACATGCTGAAATATACAGTCCTAATAATAGATCACAAACAGAAGACATAGACATAAAATGTACGTCGTATAAATATTTTGTTTGTAGCAAGCCATTTTCTAGTAAGTCCGATCTTAGTAGACAATTACCTGTACTTAGTAACGAAACATTTTTTAAATGTTCTGTTTGTAATAAGTCATTCTCCCAGAAGGCTAATCATAATACACATTTACTTGTGCATAGTAATGAGAAACACTTCAAATGTTCAGTTTGTAATAAGTCATTCTCTCAGAAGTCCTCTCTTAATACACATTTACTTGTGCATGGTAATGAGAAACACTTCAAATGTTCAGTTTGTAATAAGTCATTCTCCTGGAAGTCCAATCTTAATAAACATTTACTTGTGCATAGTAATGAGAAACACTTCAAATGTTCAGTTTGTAATAAGTCATTCTCTTGGAAGTCCTCTCTTAATACACATTTACTTGTGCATAGTAATGAGAAACACTTCAAATGTTCAGTTTGTAATAAGTCATTCTCCCGGAAGTCCAATCTTAATGCACATTTAGTTGTGCATAGTAATGAGAAACACTTCAAATGTTCAGTTTGTAATAAGTCATTCTCCCGGAAGTCCTCTCTTAATACACATTTACTTGTGCATAGTAATGAGAAACACTTCAAATGTTTATTTTGCAATAAGTCATTCTCCTGGAAGGCCAATCTTAATACACATTTACTTGTGCATAGTAATGAGAAACACTTCAAATGTTCAGTATGTAATAAGTCATTCTCCTGGAAGTCCAATCTTAATACACATTTACTTATACATAGTAATGAGAAACACTTCAAATGTTCAGTTTGTAATAAGTCATTCTCCCGGAAGTTCTCTCTTAATACACATTTACTTGTGCATAGTAATGATAAACCATTCAAATGTTCAGTTTGTAATAAGTCATTCTCCCGGAAGTCCTCTCTTAATACACATTTACTTGTGCATAGTAATGAGAAACACTTCAAATGTTCCATTTGTAATAAGTCATTCTCCCAGAAGTTCTCTCTTAATACACATTTACTTGTGCATAGTAATGATAAACCATTCAAATGTTCAGTTTGTAATAAGTCATTCTCCCAGAAGGCTAATCATAATACACATTTACTTGTGCATAGTAATGAGAAACACTTCAAATGTTCAGTATGTAATAAGTCATTCTCCCAGAAGTCCTCTCTTAAATCACATTTACTTGTGCATAGTAATGAGAAACACTTCAAATGTTCAGTATGTAATAAGTCATTCTCCTGGAAGTCCAATCTTAATACACATTTACTTATACATAGTAATGAGAAACATTTCAAATGTTCTGTTTGTAATAAGTTATTCTCCCAGAAGTCCAATTTTAATGCACATTTACTTGTGCATAGTAATGAGAAACGCTTCAAATGTTCAGTTTGTAATAAATCATTCTCCCGGAAGTCCAATCTTAATGCACATTTACTTGTGCATAGTAATGAGAAACACTTCAAATGTTGAGTTTGTAATAAGTCATTCAGCCAGAAGTCCAATCTTAATGCACATTTACTTGTGCATAGTAATGAGAAACACTTCAAGTGTTCAGTTTGTAATAAGTCATTCTCCCAGAAGTCCCATCTTAATACACATTTACTTGGCGATTTTATTATTAATTTAACACTTCTCATCGAAGGATAAATTATATTTGAAGAGAAAAATTTTCGCCTAGACCGAGACTCGAACCCGGGATCCTTGACTTTCCGGGCCAAGTGCTCTACCAACTGAGCTATCGAGGCGAGTTGTCATCTAGACGCAAATTTTTCTCTTATATACGTTGTAATTCCCTCGCGCCAAATGCTTGAAACCGTAACTTCTATCTTGCAAATGGCGGCTTCTTAGTTAAGAAGACATTTATTGGGAATTTAACACTACTTTATAAAGCCAGTAGGGCTTCTATTGACGATTTTATTATTAATTTAACACTTCTCATTGAAGGATAAATTATATTTGAAGAGAAAAATTTTCGCCTAGACCGAGACTCGAACCCGGGACCCTTGGCTTTCCGGGCCAAGTGCTCTACCATCTGAGCTACCGAGGCGAGTTGCGATCTAGACGCAAATTTTTCTCTTCAAATATAATTTATCCTTCAATGAGAAGTGTTAAATTGTTGTGCCTATAATAAATAAATAAATAAATAAATATTATATTGTATTAGTTTAATTGTATAAATTTCAATTGTAATCAGCATAGGCAAACAGACCAATGAGAATTGAACCAATAACCATTAAAATATACAGGATGTTTATTTTTATTAAAGGATGTTGGTTATCCAAAAAACGGAAACAGCACTTTTCTAATTATATGACAAGTAACGGGATGTACTGTGTACGTGATTAAAATCACATACCGGATGATACTATATTTAGGCCATCGGGAAAGTACAGATCATTATAACCATTAAAAAATCAACAACGTGTTTGACTAGCCAATCACATTGGAGCAACCGCGCCCCCATGTAAATTGTATATAAGACCATCGTGGAGATGACAAGATCATCACAGCGGCAGAGAGAAGAAAGAGACTAGACACTACCACTACTAGAACCGTATTTCTGCACTTGGGAACTTGGACCGAAACTCTCATCAACGTCGAGATGTTGGTCTCACACATGTTCTTGCTGATGCTTGGTGTTCATTGTAAGTGAACGGCTGGTTACTTACTTATTTAGACACAGTTAGAAACGTTACGGGTTCATTTCTCAAACTCCTATATATATAAATATATCATTGATAATAATTTGTAATATTATGGAAATTGTTCAATTAACAATTCATGTTAGATTTTTAAGAAACAACTAGAAGTTGTGTTCCTTTTGTTAGTAACTCATATCGATTTTTATGTATTAAATGTGTTTTTGTTCCAATAATCGTGGTATTATTGAAGGTGCTACTAGGTAGGGTTGGTTGGGGATAAAGACTAAGCAATCATTATCCTTCAATTTCCTGTGATAATCCTCTACCTACCCTGGTAGGCAGCACAAATGGTGGCAGCGGTGGGATTGATCGTATTGAGAGGATAGAGAAGATAGATAGGTGAATGGATCAATAATAGAGTGGGTGTAAAAGCATTAGAGGTACATTGCTACTTTCACGTCACATAGCTGATGGCTTTATTTTGTTTTCCATGTATAGAACCTTCTGTCAAAACTTTTACAATTTTAGATAATCCATTTGTTGAGCGTAAATCATCCAACAGCATTGAAGGGTGTGGCACGGTTTACTCAGGATTGCTACAAGACTTCTTTCGGGATCACACAAGAATAGACCCGGATGTGGTGCTGGAACACACACCAAAATTTATAGGTATGAAAGCAGGTTCGAGATTTGAAGTACATTCGAAGGTTATCCATAAGATATAGATACCAAATTTTAAATCATATAGATATCAGCGAGCAGAAGGCTTGCTAGCTTTCTTTGAAATAGAAGCCAAAGTGGTAAAAAGATTCATTCCTCCTAACGTTAAATATGATATAGTAGAAATTGAGAGAACAGATTACTTACCACTGTATGGGGAAGATGATCCACGGCACTCCCCAGCTGCACGAGTATCAATGAGTGAAAGACGACAATAAAACACAAATTAGATTAATTGTTACTTACAATTACGATCCTGGATGTAGGTGTTGTGGAGAAATTTTGCTCTTTTTAGTAAAGTAGGCTGGCATAACGGTGGTAAAATGTGCCTTGGGAGGACCAGATCCACCAATACCAGGAGAAACCGTTAGATCCGTCCCATTGTCTAAGAACGTAGACTCAGTGCGGATTTGTAGACCACAGTAAGGACAACCCCATATTAAGTATACCGTCGGTAAGACTGAAATAGTAATACAGTAAAATCAAAATGGCACAGGAACGACCAATAATAACTAAAGATTTAACAGTAATAAATTGGATACCCGCATGGATCCTAAATCAGGATCAACAGGGATGCTTCTTTTTGAAAATGTAGAAGACTCAGCGGAATTAGGACAGTTAACAGATAAGGATAAGATTCGAGCTGTAAAATGGAAAGTACGAGGAGCAGCAAAACAATTTTTAGAGAGCGCATCCTTCAATGCGAGCGGAGATTACATACGCTAGGTTAAAAACTTTGATGAAAAGATAGATTTAAGCCAAAGCATAACGATTTTATAATAGATTCACAATTACAAAATGCTAAACAAGAAGACATGAGAGTCCAGAAGATTTTGCTGATAGGTTTACGAAAATTAAGTAGACGAGCTACTAGAATAGGAGAGAATGAGGTAGTACAAGAAATTATAAATGCGGAAGCAGACAGAAGGCTTCTTACTATAACATAGATGGCTTTTTGGTGATCCCGGTGATCAAGTACGATATCAGATGCCGGATACGCTGGAAAAGCGATACAAGTAGCGACCATGGCCACAAGAGCGGTAAACGAAGGGAGGATACTCGGAGAGTAGGACCCAATCGTCCCGAGTATTCAGCATCCAAGGTGAAAATAATAATAATACTAATAATAATAATAATCAAGCGAGCTCAAACACTTATGGTTCAGGGACACGCTCCCATGGTCGAGGATATCGGGGTAACAATGGGTTTCGTGGCAGTGGTGTTGGTAATCAAGCCCTGTCACCGAGGAAATCCTGGTCGAGGGCTCAGACCAGTAATCAGACTAGTGGTAGCCGAGTAGTTGGGAGGGTCGTGATTGTTACAATGAATATAGAAGAAATACGTCGGTGCGGGAAGCCCGGCAGGACCCAACTCTGGACCACGGGGAAACGACGGTTTCCAAAGCGGCGGATCGAATCTACAGGGAGTACAATGTTATCAGTGCCAAGGTATGGGCACATGGCTGTAAGCTGTCCAACCCGACTGGGCTAAGAGGGAGCCAATCTTTAACGGGATAGGGCGACGTTCAGCAACCCCGACGTCAAGCCCGAAGTAGAGCCACCAGAAAATGTGCTTGCATATATATCCGTAAGTGAACCTTACGTGACCATTGAAGCAGAGGGAACCAAAAGAAGATTATCGTAGATACTGGGGCTACGATATCGTTAGTTAAGCCAGGCACTTGGCAAGCACAAGTAAGAAGTTGTGAATTAGTGGCTAGGGGTGTTACAGGGACTGGACTTAAAATTATAGGAGAACAAGATATGAAAATTAAAGTAGGTGGAATCGAAATAAATCATACATTTTTAGTAAGTGAAAATAGGCGCCCCTGGTGATGGTTTACTTGGCATGATACTTTCTGCACACGGTAGGAGACAAGCGTGGACCTGAATGCTGGATGTCTAATAATTGAGTACACGCATTTGTACCTTGAAAAAGCAGATGGTCGGTTTTTGTGATCCGGACACGACAGTAGGGAGCGAGGCACCGACTGATCGTGTTCATGTGGTTGGCCATCCCTGAGCCCGACAGTATGGACACACCAATCCTGCCACTGTTTTAGAACGGACTGTTCAAACTAAATCCATTGCACCAGCATGGCGCGCAATCGATACCTAAAGGCACACTTGCTACCGCCCTTGCCGTAAAGATAGTTCAGGGCAGGTTGTTTGGACTCTACCTACCGGTGTCCCTCCAGTAATGGTGTTTAAAAAACCCGAGATGCCATGAGCCCGGTGTTGTTGCCGCATAGTGTTAGTGATCACTTTAAACGATCAGGAGCGCGCATGGCCGTGATCATCCTGGAGATTAAAACCCCCGAGATAAAGTTCCGAAAAATATGGAAAAGAAAGTCCTCAGTAAATAAGCTGATGACATGCAAATAACCTCATCCAGTGGAATGGAACGAATTCTCTGAACCGAGATGCGAGTTCAAAGGTATAGGTAGTGAGGAATCACTAGCCTCAAAATGTCATCACCACACATGAAAGCACATCAGGAGCCGATATAACCACCATGCTAATCCCGTTCAGAGGATGGGGAAGACAAATACTCTAGGTGTCTAGGATGTACCGAGGAGATCGAACAAGTGAGAACCATGCACCCAAGAATATTGTGAATGTAATCAGATGACATCCGAAGATGAAAAAAGTTTTGAAAACAGAAACATTGTCAAAAGGGAAACGTGAAAGATTATTAGGATACCCACCACTATGTTGAACTTTTCACAGGAAGAATTGCTTTGAATAAAGGAAACATAGGTATAGTGAAACCTAGAGATAGATAATAGATGAATTTGTAAAATACACATATGTGGAAAATGTAAGAACAATGATAAACTTTTCAGAAATATCTCCAACAAAATTAGGACATTTGAAAAAACGATTTGATATCTGTCTTGTGTAATACTAAGAAGAAAGACTTATTCTATGAAGAAGTAGCTAGATTAGGGTGTACATAAAGTTAAACAGGCCATAGATACGGCGATGCAAACCTATTCGGAAAATCCATAGGGTTAGCACATCATTGAACCTATAGTAGAAAACAATCAATGATGTTGAAAAAGAATAAATAGTGGAAAGTATTTCCCATGAAAGTCCCATAATATGTCAAAAAAACTATAAGGATCAAAAATTTAGATTATGTTTTGAAAAAGAGGCTTTAACTCAGTACTAAACCTATGCATATCCAATACCAAACATTGTAGAAACATTAATTCTTAGGCAAGGCAAGTATTGTCTGTATTAGAGAGGCTAGCGATATCTGCAAATTGAAATAGAAGAACGGATAAGAAAAACGGCTTTCAGCACTCCACAGGGCATTTTCATTTCAATAAAATGTGTTATGGATTGATGAAAGCCCCTCAAGTACCAAAGATGTATAGATAATAGATTGATGGTTTGAAGGAGTAATTGCGTTTTTAATCGTGACCTAGTATTTCAAAAGATATACCAAGTCATCGAAGAAATTACAAAGCGTGTTTGACAGGTTAGAGCGGGCAAATTTTAAGAACAAGCTGAGAAATGTCAGTTGCGTAACCAATTGAATATCTGGACACATTGTTAATAAAGACGGGTGAAACCAAATCCTGAGAAATCCAAGGCAATCAAAATTTCATCCCCAAGAAGGTTAAAGAATTCGATCGTTCTAGGTTTAGGTCCGTACTACCGTCGTCATGTACAAAAGTTGCAAAAATGCTCAACCTTTAACAAAATTAACTCGTAAAATGAGAATTTAATTTGAAGGAGGCAGGTAGAACATTTGAAGACTCAAGAAAGCTTGAGTTCAGAACCTTTATTGATATATCCGGACTTCACCAACTTTATTGTGACTTGGGATCTTCAAAGACAGCAATAGGTGCCGTATATCGCAATAAAGATGGTTCACAGAAGCCGGTTGCATATTGTATAGACAATTAAATAACGCAGAGCGAATTAAATTCACGGAAAGAGACTTTTAGCAGTATCTTTGCAACTAAACAATTCAGATGTTCATATTGATTAATTCATTTGTATACGGACACATGCTTTAAGGGCTCTTGATCTGAAGGATCCAAGTTCGAATTAACGCGATGGAGCCTGCGTTTGGTGAGTTTGATTATGAAATCATTCATCGACCAGAAAAAACTTCCGCAGCTGATGCTTAAGTAGGAACTAGGGCGTGTATTTTGCGAGAAAATATAACTATTGAAACATAAAATTAATCACAAAGAAGAGAATTTGGCCAACACATTTATCACATCCAGATTTTGGACAAACGGAGATGGAATCTTTTAAAAATCATCTCAGGAAGAGATGCTAACAGCTCGTGTGATACCAACGGAATAATCCTCTTATTCAAACATTAGCATGTTAACAACAAACCATTTGCTGTCATCAAGGTAGAAAACGCATTGAATACATACGAAAAAATATTGGTGGCTAACGAACCAGGATGTTGAACATTTGTGAAAGTGTGATAATTGTGCCGACGTAAGGCACTAGAAATCAAATAGCACCTTTAGAATTCCTCAGGAAGCTACACAATTCTGGATATGTAGCACTGATTTGTAGTCCTTTGCCCCTACAAGTCAAGAAATAAGTATAATTCGACATCGTGATCACTTTACGAGGTATTGTTGTGCATACCTGTACTGATCAACGCGAGAAGTTGCTCGTGAATTTGTACATCACATCATATTACAATTGGAAACACCAAATATTTATGTCAGATCAAGGAGCACATTGGTATCTCAGTTAAAACCGCGAAACTGTGGTTACTAAAATCAAAAGTTACAGACTACACGTTCCATCCCAAAGAAATGGAATCTGAAAGATTTCATAAACTTTGGCAGATATGTGATCTCATTTTTAACAAAAGATGTACTAAATGGGATGAGTATGTACCATATGCGGTCATGGCGTAATAATACTCCACATACAATCACAAAGTATATCCCACACAAGCTAGTGTATGGAACAGAAATCGCTTGCCCATAGAAGAGGTCTAAGAGTACATTTAACAACCAGAATTCTGATATTATTAGAAAACATCTCCTTGAACTAGCCAAAAATTGAAATTAGCACTGAAGCACGAGGAGAAAACGAACAGGGTCAAGAAAATCTAAAGAATATTATGATAGAGAAGTACAAAGAGTGTTTCAGACAGGTGATTTAGTGTATTTACTTAATCCTGCAGCAAACAGAATACTAGAAAATTGCATATAAAGGGAAGGACCTACCAGTAATAAGGCAATTGTCTCATTGACATACGAAATTAGAAGGAAATAAAATTTAGTAATACACAAAATAGACTTAAAGATTGTAAAAAAAGCAGTTCGTCTACCAAAATAAAAAGAAAAAAATAACTGTGAGAAGCATTTGTAAAACTACAAACAAAGGTAAATGTGAATAATATAATAGTAATATGCAAATAAACCAGTAGGCATACAAATAAACAAAGGGAACCACACACAAGAATAACCGAAGGAAATAGATCACCATATTATTTAGACCCAGACAAGGTAGTATGAGAGCAGCCTACAGAACGAATCCGAAGATAGAATCAGTAGTGTTCGAGCGATATAAAGTGATAGAGTTATAGAAACTCGAGTGAAATGAATTATAATGAAAGAAGTACGCCCAAAATATGAAAACAATAAGAAAAATAAAGTTTAGAAGTAGGTTGATGGGAAATGACCACATAGAACATCACATCCCCTTATCAATAAGATCGCGAAATCAGATGTCAATACCGTGAAATGAAATTTAGAAATGATATTTAAATTCCAGCGTACCAAGATTCAGCTAATGGGTAAAATTGGACAAAGTTGGTTTTCCTGAAAACCGGATGTACTGCTAACGGCGATATGGACATAGTTCTGGAACTTGCGAGGATGACTATACCTATGAACTATAAAATGAAGAAATAATGTCAACAATCTGGGTAAGCTTATTTCAGTTAGCAAAGAATATAACAGGAAAAGTCTCAAGCGATCTAAAAGAGACTAAAAGTGGAAGGCTCCAGAACAAATAGGATGAATAGATAAATAGCAGACATAGAGGTTGAAGTTTCATCTTTCGAATCATTAGTACCAAATAGACATGGGAGAAGACCAAACGGGGATTGATAAACAGGAGGGTTATGTATTGAATAATGTATTTGGCACCATGGATCATAAGGATATGGACAACATAAATCAGTTCATAGATATAAAAGGGATTGTAGATAGGTTATGCTACCGAAGAAGAACAAGCACTTACATTCGAAATCTAATGATAAATACAGAGAACACACAAAATATACTATAGGCTCAAAGCTTGATAAATCTTAAACTCAAGCAATTACGATGATAGTCCGTAGCGTTGGGATTTTTACGGCTATTCAAGATATGAATCCGTAATATGACAAGCAAGACAAAATTAATGCACTTCAGGAGAGCTTAGATTAACCGCTAGGGGAAAATACGTCAACTTAATTTCCCTCCTCATAACTTAACAAAATTCTAACCGAAATTTCAACAAGGCTTCCAAAGGGTGTATGATCATACACTATAATAGATAATGTATGTAATTACCAACAGCGGAAGTACAAGCTGTGCATTACCTACCGGATTAAGACTTTATCGACATCCCTCTAAAGGTAGACCGTTATTTCCAGTATACCACCTCATCCCTACCTACATTTCATTCGGAAATTGAAGAATCTTAGTAGACGATACCAAGGAATATATCTAGCTGTGTCAGAAATAAAAAGCAGTTCGCAATTATCTCAATGAAGAACTCAGTCACTGTAAAGACCGGTTCTTCTCAATTTCCAGCAGATGTTGTAATTTTAAGATGCCAATCACACATTGCCTCATTGCAATATTTTGGGTAAAGATCACGTAATACTAAAAGATTCAAGAAAAATTGAAATAAAGACTTGGAACCAATTTTGGGCTAGGGCGCAAGTAGTTGTTTTGGGTTACTCATTAAGTGCCACCGTCCGGGTGACCAAGCAATGAAGAAATACGGAAAAATGAAGTCGAGAAAAATTGAAACTTGAGAGTTGATGGCACTGGAATCCTTACGCTACAACGATTGTTTGATGTACGGCCCTATTTCAAATTGCTACCCCATACTGCAGGAAATCGAAATAGAATTAACCACCGACACTGTGTTACCCCCTATTACTATTTAATAACCCAAGATGAGTGTGACTTCTTTCAAACCGGAATACCAGTACCACGAAATCGGCATTAGAAATATAGCTCGCAGAAGATGGACGAACGATTTGGTTTGGCCTTCATCACTCCGACAACAGCCGAACGACTACGAAAGACCCATACCTTCACATAATATTGATAGGTCTAGTGTAACTGTAGTGATGATACAAATTATTCTTGTTTTCTTTTTTTTCCGGAAACCCATAATTGAAATTCGTGCCTATAAAGCGAGAAACTGAAGCATACTCCAAGGTAACAAAGACCAAATTATTATTCCTGAAGATCGCAACAAACTTCGGAGGCGGACACGCAAGAAACATCAATATACCACCTCACCTAGAGTACGTTTATGAGCAAGGTATAAAATATCAACAATCAGTAGACACTAAGACGATAATGGTTTTCTTGAGGGAGCGACTCTGCTTGTAATGCCAAAACAAACTATATTAAGAAAATATTAATCCATAAATTTAAAATTTTACCAAGCGGACTTACGACGAATCCCCTCAAGGTACAACTGACCTCTGAGTAGCCTCAATGGTATCGCTGCTCTGGCCACGGGAATTGGTGATGAGTGGGCGAAGTCCAAAACGTGGTCTCTGCTTTCCTTTTTTAAATAAGAATAAAGTTTTAAAGTTAATAGTGACAACATAAATTAAAAGATGAAAGTTAAATAAAAATGATGATGTGGTGGAATACTCATCCTAGATTACAGATATCGTGGTGTGATGTTTTCTGCAAAACAATCTATAAAGTTCCTGTAATTTCCAGCGGATGATCTCGGCGGTGCATATGTTAGAATAATCCGGAAAGTGTTTGATAAGAAATTAAATACTTTAACAGCAAGTTTAAAAGTTTAAAATATAATATTTAACTATTCTAGTCATTTTCCAAATGAAACTATATCTTAATCCTCCGATAGATCAGTTTCAAGTAAGGTGAGAGTGGTTGTTGTGGCCTATAATAAATAAATCATAAATAAATATTATATTGTATTAGTTTAATTGTAAGAAATTTCATCAATTGTAATCAGCTAGGCAAACAGACCATGAGAATTGAACCAATAACCATTAAAATATACCGAATTTTGAATTTTTATTAAGAATGTTGGTTATCCATAAACGGAAACAGCACTTTTCTAAATTATAGACAAGTCACGGGATTTACTGTGGGTACGTGATTAAAATCACATAACCGATGATACTATCTTTAGGAGGCCCATCGGGAAAAGTACAATCATTATAAAACCAATGAAAATCAAACAACGGTTGGTGACTAGCCAATCACATTTGGCACCGACCGCGCCCCATGTAAATTCTGTATATAGACCATCGGAGATGACAAGACATCACAGCGGCAGAGAGAAGAAGATACTAGACATACTACCACTACTAGAAACCGTATTTCTGCCTTGGGAACTAAACTTGGACCGAAACTCCCTCATCAACTCGTATGTTGGGCCTCACTACATGTTCTTGCGGATTGTTGGTGTTCATTGTAAGTGAAACGCTGGTTTACTTACCTTATTAAGACACAGTTTAGAAACGTTAAAACGGGTCATTTCTCAAAATCCACTATCATATAATTATATTCATTGATAATAATTTGTAATATTATGGAAATTGTTCAATTCACAATTTCATGTTAGATATTTTAAGAAACACTAATTTTGTGGTTCCGTTTGTTAGTAACTCATATCGATTTTTATGTATAAATGTGTTTTTTGTTCCCAATAATCGTGTATTATTGAAGGTCTACTAGGTAGGGTTTGGTTGGGGATAAAGACTACGCAATCATTATCCTTCAATTTCCTGTGATAATCCTCTACCTACCCTGGTAGGCAGACAAAATTAATATTAAAATCGTCA
>JASPKZ010002499.1:0-11073 GCA_030220185.1 Diploptera punctata
CTTTTACTAGGGAATTGTGTAAGGTGTGGTAGCTTCCCGTTGCTTTCCACCCTGTGAGATGATCCATGATAATGATAACGGTGTAAGGGTGATAATGATAGGATGATTGCCAAAGATTTCGGGACCTTTGGGCTTAAATTTTCCTACCTTTCTTACAGTAGGAAAACCCCGATAAAACCTCATCCCAAACAACTGCCCCGACCGGGATCGACCCGGCCCGCTCGTGACAAGGCAGTACCTAACTCGAGACAACAGCGGTGACTAGACGTCCATGTGCCTATATTATGTTTATTATAAATAATTTTAGTATTTTTTTTAACCTGGCTGAATGGTAACAAGGCCTTAAGCCTACTGGGCAGGTAAAATAAATATATTATATTATTATTATATTATTATTAGTATTATTATTATTATTATGATAATTATTTATTATTATATTATTATTATTCCGCTTTTACATAAATATACATTTTTCCGATACCATGTTCACAGTTACTACTTTGTTTCAACACATTTTTCCATTCCTGCCGGTCACCATATAATCTTCTTCTATTCCCATTCCCTCTTAGTTTCATTGATACCCTGAATCCACGTAATATTTGGTCTACCC
The DNA here is from genome assembly GCA_030220185.1 of Diploptera punctata. Classification (NCBI taxonomy): domain Eukaryota; kingdom Metazoa; phylum Arthropoda; class Insecta; order Blattodea; family Blaberidae; genus Diploptera; species Diploptera punctata. The sequence continues at coordinate 611 of JASPKZ010002499.1, forward strand.
TTCTTTTTCCTTTCCTGTGGTTCCCAAGCCATGATTGATCTTAGTAGTCTTCCTTCTTCCATCCTTCTAATGTGCCCGTACCAATTAAATTGTTTCTTCTTTTAAAATCTAATATTGAATATTGTAACCTGAATTTTTTTTCTTATAATATGAATTTCTGATTTATCCTTCCTGGATATTCTTGAAGCACGTCTCCAGTAGTCCATTTCAGTGGCGGTAATTTTTTTTTTTTTTTTCATTTGTGCATTTAAAGCCCACACATCAGCTCCATAGGTAATAATGCTTCTGATTATTGTATTAAAAATAGTTTTTTTTTTTAAAGATATGTTTTGTCCCATACTTTCCATTTAGGGCAGATAATATCATACTTTCTATATTGATCCTGTTTCTTATCTCTGTTTCTTGTTTTCCATCTTTAGTAATTTTAATTCCCAAATATATTATTATTATTATTATTATTATTATTATCTTATTATTATTTATTATTATTATATTATTATTATTATTATATGGCGCACCACTAGCATCATAATCACCCATCATATCATCGGGGCAATGTAACCCCGCCTTTCAGGCGCCCCAACCTCAGAAGTGGGTTACAATTACGCTATTGCCAGAGATAGAACACCAGAAATGTCTAAAGGGACAAAACTGGTGGAATATAAAAATAGTACGGTATAGTTATTTATTTTACAGTATAGTTATATTAGGTTGGCAACCCGAAATTTAAGAAGATGAGCTTTCAATCATGGTCGCAAATAACTGTAAGTAAGACAAAACCCATTATAGCGCAAAAAAAGTGTTTTTTTACATAATTACACAAACATATTTTTTTTTAATTTATTTAAATGGACATACTCTTTTTCCCACCCACCATCATCTTGTAAATAATATCGGGCAGGGTAATTACGCAAAGGGCAACGCTATGTTACCCCCTCAATCGAATGCATTTATTTTACATTCTTTTTTTTTTATGACAAAGACCAACTGAAGAAAATGATCAAAATTGACAGTCTGTGATTTCCAGTACTTCTTTTGTTTACTTTCTCCACTGGTCTTTAAACATTTGTGTCAATATTAGGAAATGAAAGATCGTGTTCACAAGTTGTTTATAGCGATCCATTAGGCGCCGACGTCATTGACGGCTCTATACAACAAAGTTACACTATCTCAAACTTTCGACTTTACCACCCGGTAACTATAATGGTTTTTATTATCTGGAATCTATTACGTCATCAAATAAAAAAATGTTAGATTTGTAAATTTATAGTTACTAAATCTCCAACTTACCATTTGATTAAGATTTTTAAACGTATATAATTTTTTACACGCTTTAATATTAGCTTGACCTGGTATCTATCCTATGTAACGGAATCTTTCAACCCACTTAAAATCATTGGATCGACGTGAAACTTTGTATACTTGTAAAGGACCCGTGATAATACAGTAAATTCCATAACTGTTTTCTAAAATCATTGCTAGAATCATCAGAAAAATCAAAAAAAGTGTCTGTGTACTATTATGTAACGGAATCTTTGAACACGATTTTCACCCACTTAAAAAACATTGGATCGACTTGAAACGTTGTATACTTGTTAAAGGACCCGTGACAATACAATAATTTCAATATTTTGTTCTAAAATCCTGGCCAGAATCATCAGAAAATAAAAAAAAATGAAAACTGGTAGAATAAGGTTGCGGACTTGTCGACTTTTTAGTCAATCGTTTGTAAGAGTTCAGTTGGTAGAGTGGTGAACTCTAGTGGTATATAATTTCAGTAATTCATAGGTCGCTGGTTCAAATCCGGCTGGGAGGATTCTTTTTAGAAGAGTATTATTTTTAGCTCATACTACAATAGTATTGAATTTAAAGATATTTAAATTTTTATCTTATTCTGTAAAATATTAAAACTAAAAAAAAAATAGTTTTTAAATAACTAAAACAGCACGCTTTATTAGAAAACCGACTAAAAAATGAAAAATAATTTTAATTTCCAACATGCTTGGGATAAAATTAAAGCGGTCAACAAAAAATACATATCCAACACATTAGAATAAAAACATAGTTACTACAAGTAAGACATAGAGTTGTCGATTTTATCGAACTGATGACAGGTTTTCTAGTATATATTTAAGAGATCAGCAAAAGAAAAATATATGAAATTGAAAATAATCTGATAAAGCAGCACAAATATCAGGAATATGAAAGATTAATTTGGCGCAACAAACATAAACCAATAGAAAGCAAAACCGCATATACAAAATGACAGATTCGACCAGTTATCGTATAGGGGCAAAACTAGGGCTGATACAACAGAAACTAAACAAATAATAAGCACATGCGAAATGAAAATCTTAAGAACTATGCAGGGCAAAAAATTAATTGATAAAATAACAAAAAGAAATTAGGGACAACTGCCATATTCAAGACATAACCAAATTTATTATAGATAGACGAAAATATTGGAAGGGTCATATAGAAAAGAATGGAAGAAAACCGGCTTGCCAAAAAGAAGCTAAAGAAGAAAGACCAATGGACAGGAGAGAACAGAGGAAGATCTGCCAAGAGATGGATAGACAGTGATGTACAACCAGTGCGTCTTCCTCCGAGGAGTGGCTTTTGAAATAAACAGGATGATAAAATCCTACAAATTATTTAAGAAGAAGAACTGGAGAAGAAGTTATTATGCACGACATTTAGGCCATTTTTTTATCCGTTAATGATCACAGAATCTTTCCATTAAGGGCGAATAAACAACATACGAATTATTTAAACATTCTTGATCCATATTTTCAAAACAAAAAAAAATATGTACTTACTATTATTATGTAGCTATAAATTTAACTTTGGTATACAGACAGTTTCCCAATTGGAAAGTTGTATTTGTTTACCGAAAATTTAAGAAAGTTTGAATAATGTTATAGTAATTCAACTCTGCTGTACAAAAATATGTTTTAGGTTTGAAACGTCGACAGCAAATTTACCTGAAAAATGTTACACATGAGGAAAATTAATTGAAATAGGCGAAAAGCGGAAGGAAAGTTTTTACAGCTGGCTATTTACGTATGTATATTTCACAACAGAAACATACAGTTCATGACTCCACTGTTTCAAACACAGAGTTAATGCGTCTTCTAATATTATCATTGGATCTGTTATTACCTCAAAAGCAAACCCTAATTTAAATAGCTTTATAAAGAATTAAATTTAATTTTAAAATATCAAAAGAAAAAAAAACAAAATAAATGGCATTTTGGGGAAACGATCATATAAGATCAAAAATTGTAATAGACAACAAACCTCTGGAAACAAGTACACAAATTTAATTATTTGGGCTTTAATTTTACTATAAACACAAAAACTGAAAGATACATATATATGAAACTGTCGAAATTTCAAATGATATACGGAACTATACATAAAACATTAAATAATAAAAGTAGAAGAAATACTAGATTGAAGTTTTATAAAACATTGGCAGTTCCTGCATTACTTTATGGCAGTGAAACTTGGGTAATGACCAAAAAATTGCAAAGTAGAATACAAAGCGCAAAATGAACTTCCTTAGAAGAACAAAAGGTGCGCACAAGATTGGATCGAATAAGGAATGAAGATATAAGAACAGAGTTAAATATATATCCACTGAATGAGAAAATCCGAGAATATAGAGAGAAATGGTTAACATATGTGGAAAGAATGAATGTAACAAGATTACCAAGAGCAGCATTCAATTACAAGCCAAGAGGTTCAAGGAATGTAGGAAGGCCAGTGAAAAGATGGACAGAACAACTGTGAGGCGGAACAGACAATTTATGCCAAGCCCGTGAAGTGAAGAAGAAGAAGAAGATAAACGAATTAAATTTAAGGCTATTAAAAAAATAAAACACACAGAAAATAAAATTAATATTCAGAACATTGTCATTCCAATTAATTATAATTTTTCTAGACTATTTAACTCATGCCCCAAATGGGAGTCAATGACCAATCACGTTTCAATGATTTCTGTTTTACAACCAATCAGAATCGTGTTTCACCAAATATTTATCAGTGTTATGATTACCATATTAAAGAAAGCTCCTCCTTACAATATTGCGTTCCTTTGGCAATAAATAGTTGATCTGGTTGCAGCGATAAACAAATGAAGCAGTAGAAGCGTACCTATCGTTTCTCATTTGTTTTCAAACATCGCCGTTTACATTAAATATATAAATATTTTAAAATAACTATAGTTAAATAATGATTTGTGAGTAAACAGCTTAATTTTATTCGTTAAATAGTCCTAACAAATGCCACTCTTGATTTCCAAATTCTCTAGATAAATTCACTCCTCACTTCGTGAGTCGTGAATTTATCGATAATTTGGAAATCACTCGTGGCATTACTTATGATAATTTATATATTCATTTATTAAAATGCCAGTGAGTAAGTAAGTAAGAGATGATAATTTCTCATTTCAATAATGCGTGTTTACATAAGTTTAATAAACCGAGCATAATACATGACGTATGACATAGAATACGTTTTCCGGAGCAGAGATGAGATCACTTTGCGTGACATTTAGAATCATTTGACCTTGGCTTGTTCAGTTACTATCTTTAACACGAAATATTTGATCGTCCAGTCAACAAAATTATTTATAATAAGTAATGACCAGTCTCATTGGGCTAGTGGTTACGTTTCGAACTACTGTTCAAGGAGGTCCCGGGTTCGATTTCCTTGTCAACCCTGAAGGGAATTATCATAAGTATTCCACGAGTGATTTCCAAATTATCGATAAATTCACGACTCACGAAGTGAGGAGTGAATTTATCTACGAGAATTTGGAAATCAAGAGTGGCATTTGTTAGGACTATTTTTTAACGAATTAAAATTAAGCTGTTTACTCACAAATCATTATTTAACTATAGTTATTTTAATATATTTATATATTTAATGTAAACGGCGAGATGTTTGAAAACAAATGAGAAACGATAGGTACGCTTCTACTGCTTCATTTGTTTCATTCACGTGCAACCAGATCATACTATTTATTGCCAAAGGAGCGCCAATATTTGTAAGGCGGAGCTTTCTTTAATATGGTAATTATTAACACTGATAAATATTTGGTGAAATACGACTCTGATTGGTTGTAAAACAGAAATCATTGAAACGTGATTGGTCATTGACTCCCATTTGGGGCATGAGTTAAATAGTCCCTGTGGTTGTCCATGGTCTGGAATATAGGTTAAGTTTAGGTTAAGAAATCCCAGGAGATTTATTTGCAATTATCCTCCATCGTATCATCGGGATAACGTAACTCCGCTTTCCAGGTGCCCACACCTGCTAGATGTGGGTTACAATACGCCAATGCCAGGAGAGAAAAACCAGGAAATGTCGAAATGAAAAATCGGGGGGCATTGAATAAAAAAATTTCAGGAGTGATTTCATTATCAATCGATAAAATCACGAGTCACGAAGTGATGAATTAATTATATTCTAGAGAATTTGGAAATCAAGAGATGGCATTTGTTAGGACCATTTAACGAATATAAATTAAGCTGTTTACTCAAAAACATTATTTAAATATAGTGATGTTTAAAACAATGCTGTTTGGAAAAATAAAAATTTAAGAATAGATACAAAAGTAAGAATTTACAAATCTGTCATAAGGACCAGTTTCTAACATATGATTGTTGAATGCCTGAACAGAAACTCAAAAAACAAAAAAAACGCAATGAAACAACCGAAATGAAAGTTTAAGGAAAATCGCTGAGAGAGAGAAATATTCGCCAGCTCATGTTATTAGAGAAGAATGTGAAATTGAACTATAAACCTTTGGATAAATGATAGAAGATTAAATTGAAACGATCACCATAGATGGAATGGAGAACAGTAGATTAGTGCAAAGAAGAGTACGTGACTGGGCCACCTCAGAAGAAAAGGCCTTTAGGAAGACCACAACTACGGTGGAAGGACGTCACCCATACCCCGGACCTCTAGTGAATGAACACGCAACAAGCTGCCAGCTTTCATGCGTAGAGGAAGAAGAAGAAATTATTTTAAAATATTTATAATTTAATGTAACACGGCGATGTTTGAAAACAAATCAGAAATGTGAGGTTATGTTCATTCACTGCTGCTTGATCATATTATTTATTGCCAAATAAGATCATATTATTGTAAGAGTGCACCCAAGTGGAGAGGGAATAATGAAACACATCAAACTATATATCATAATCAACATTACGGGGTTATTTATTTACTTTTTTAGTAAACAACTCAGTAAAAATATCACGAAACTTGTTCATTATTTGCTATTGTCAATGTATTTGTTGGAGAAAAGACTAACTATCTGACCTGTTCCGAATATTAAAAAGGAGGATCTTTCTTTATTCACAAAAACAGGAGCTGATAAAGAAAAATCGATTAAAGAGCGAGAAGAAACACGACCTGTCATTGGTTGTGTAAACAAAATTCATTGATGAAACGTGATTGGTCATTGATTACCATTTGCTAATGAGTTAAATAGTTAAAATAAAAAACTACACTGTGTCAAAATTATTTTTGTCACATTGAGTACCCATAGTTGTACGTTATGCAGTTTTTTTAATCGTGTTTTCAATTATGTATTCGGAATTTCTCCATCACCCACAGTTTTTTTTTATTTCAATTTCAATTAATGGATTTAAATAATTAATTTTTAATAAACGTTTTTGGTCCATTTTTCCATTGTTAAAATAAAAACCAAATGAGCTAACTCAGGAGATTTCAGCTATGGAAAAGCTATCAAGGCACAATGGAATCCTAATATGCTGGCCGATTATTGTTGGACCATCAAGAGGGATGCTCCACAGGCGAAAATATAGCAGAAAATCGTCATTTCTTACTTTTTAGGTGAGTACTAATGTTCGAATATTGTGTAGTTACGAATGTAGAAAATGTTTGAATTATAAATCCCTGTCTCTCGGAAACCTTGCGTGATGGAGAAACCCCGATCTCATATTTGAATTCAGGAGAAAAAAAGACTATCAGAATCACATTTTTTCTTTCTTGAGACAAAAAAAAAAGTTTCTTTTTTGTTATCTGAGTGTATTTTACATATTAAGCTTTTTCTAGTCACCTCACTTTGTAATTTGTCTTCTATTTAGACAGGTTTCGGCACTGTGCATCACCACGACGAAGCCACAAAGGTCGTTTGAAAATACTGAATATAAAATACTGTAATTCAGCCAAAAAGAAGACTAAATATGAGGTGATGTGATATATTTTTAATATCTAATTAGAATTGTCACTGTTTTTCTAGGAATTATCGGTTACTAATCAGCGAGCCCAACCATAAAAAATGACATCTCGTAAACAGCTTTTTCGGATCCTTGTTTTCTGAAACGCTTTTGCTTCTCTTAATTTTTACTTCTCATTCCAACATTTTGGACCCTTCCTTTTGAAACACCCTATATATCCACATCAGAATGGTTGTCAGGTGACATGACTTTGAGCATCATATCAATTGATAAAACACCTGATATGAACAGTAAATAAAATTTCACTTTTGAATCATGCCAACGTCACATGTCTCTTACAATATCTAGCTAAGTTCGCCAGACAGAAAGTTCTAATTAAGAATTTCTTAATCAAAATATTGTGAGTGTTGTGGTTATATGGGTTTATTTCAATGTAAAAAAGAATATCCAAATTTTAAAACTTGAATCTCAGCTAATTTTATACTCGGTAAATTTAAGTAAAATAAGAAAATGCATATGTCCATTTGATATTAGAAGAAAAGTAAGATATCCTTGAAGAATTGAATATGGTCCCAATAATATATCAATTTCAACAGAACTGAGGATAACAGGTGGTCCTATATGTCAAGAATCAGAATTAAGGCTAAGGCATTTTGGAAAGTACCAGTCAAACAGTAAAAGATCACTGGGATGCCCAAGGAAGAGTTGATTGGAAGATTTTTTTGTATGAATTAAAGTCATTTGTGGGTTACGACATAAAAAATGATGGGATGATGATAATGATAAGCAATACTACAAAGATATAATTAAAAAAAATGAATCGTGAGAAATTTTGGATGAAACACAGTATTATTGTTTTTTTTAAGTAAATAACACTGAGCAACAAAAAATAAAAACTTTTTTTGTCTCAGAAAGAAAATATGTGATTCTTATATAGTATTTTTCTCCTGAATTCAAATATAATCGGTTTTCTCTCCAACACACAAGGTTTCCGAGGAGCAGGCATTTATAATTTCAAAACTCTTTAATATATTCTACATTCGTAACTCACATCAATATTCGAACATTCGGACTCCACAGTAGAAAGTAAGAAATGACGATTTTCTGCTATATTTCGCCTGTGGAGCATCCCTCTTGATGTTCCAACAATAATCGGCCAGCGTTTATTAGGATTCCATTTGGCCTTGATATCTCTCTTTCCATAGCTGAAATTCTTCCTGATGAAATGTTCCCCGTTTTATTTTACAATGGGACAAACTGGACAAAAAAAAACGTTTATTAAAGAAATAATTATTTAAATTCATAAATTGAAATAAAAAACTGTGGGTGATGGAAAAATTCCGAATTACATATTTGGAAAACACGATAAAAAAACTGCATGAAGTAGACAAACTATTGGTACTCATGAGACAAAAATCACGGTTTGACCAGTGTAATCAGAATATACTTTCTTATCGTTTCTGCAAGTCAATACCATTTATAATGGATTATTATAGTACGTGGTACTTCCGGGCCTCATATTCTCCTTTTATTGTCAAATTCTAGTCAAGTTCATGTAAAATTCCGTGTTGAGGCTATTATGAGAGAACATAAAATATATATATAAAATTATAAAATTGCAGTTTCAACTGTTAAAATAATTAAAAAGATTGTAGGCTTTTCGGGACAAGTCTCATCATATCAGCAGAAGGCAGTCCACTATTGTCCAGCTATCATCCAGCTACTGACATGATAGCTGGATAGTAGCAAACCTTCTTCTGAGGATGGGACTGGTGGCGAAAGGCCCTAACAAGTTTTAATTATCCCAACAGTTGAGGAGACAATTTTATTATGTTATATTATAATTATTATATTTTGGGATGTGGTCGTTTTTTATGTCCTCTCACATTTCTACACTTACCATCTTATGCCACTGGATGCCACTAAACACTTGTAAACACCGTTGTGTTACTGTTTTAACACATGTTGCAATGATCTTCAAAGCGGTCTTCACAATATTTTATATTTATATATTTACGTAAAACATGATCGTGAGATACATTACTTCCTGACTACTTTCCTATGTTGTTCCAACGTTGCCACCACATTTGACAATTAATTTAAAACTATATTTAGTGTTTAGTGTACGTAAAATTATTTATAGTTTCATAAAATAGTACACATGTAAATTGCTTTGTTTACGTTAGGAAATGGGAAGTTGTGTTTATCGTCCATTTTTAAGCATTTGGGAAGAAATCATATTGCATTTTTAATTGTTTTTCTTTAGTTAGAAAATGGCAAGTTAGTTAACGTCCTTTTTTTTTTTTGCATTTGGATATTTATTCCCAAAGTTGGTAACGCCGACTACCGGAATCTATATTAACATTACAGCAACTCGCGCATGCGCGCTGCGATTGTGTGGAACTTAGAAGAATTCCTGAGGAGACATAAAACCCGACTTTTTTTTTCCATATTTTGTTTTATTTACCATTAGTTTGATACTATTTATTGTATTTGCTATATCTTAACTAACTCACTCACACTATCGAACTCGTAGCCTTCATTGCCCGCGAGGAAATAAACCCTGCATTCACTATTATCCATTCCCTGTATAATCTACTTTCCCTCAAATAATGATTATTGTTATTAATCCCACCCGATTCTGGGGTCTATATACTGAGCGCTTTTCCTACAATTGAGTTTCCTTGCCCCACTTTAATTCCACATTCGTGTCCTGCCCATCGCAGTCTACGAGACGTAAATATTATTAGCTATATCTTTGGAGCCTTTCCTTTAAGGTAGTCCCGCCCAGAAAACCGAAAATAGGGAACCATTTTATGTCCGAAAATTTTTACCTCTGTGGAACCTATGTCCGCATTTCTTTGACGGTTATTTTTACGGTGAAATATTCGTCACTATTTTGACCACGGTAACTTTTTTTCGTCTGGATTATAGCCTTCGACCTGTTTGGCAAATGTAACCCATATTTCCTACAGTTTAGTCTATTCATTATTTTTTTTTTAATTTCACTTCCTATCCTGACATTCGATGGATTTTTTTTAAAATATTGTTTTAATGTGTAACATAAAAGCATACTATTGAAATACGTTACTAAAATTTCCAGTCTTCTTTGTTTAACGATAAGTGATATCACGTGTTCGGCCTCTCTCATCAAGCCACTCTTAAAATGTCTAATATATTTATCTTCCTCATGGCCGGTAACTTTATCGTTTTCATAATCTACTGTATCTCATTCTGTCCGCA
>JASPKZ010002500.1:0-82500 GCA_030220185.1 Diploptera punctata
TGGCCAAAGGTCAGGATCGATCAGATGTTCGTTAGTTTAATTCCCTTTTAGTGTGGCACGAATGGGGAATGAAATAGGGTCATGGAAGTTTCTTGTAGGAAAACCAGAGGGAAAACGCCTAGTTGGTAGACCAAGAATGAGGTGGGAGAATAACATTTACCATGATTCGAGGGAAATAGATTATACAGGGGATGATTGTAAAACATTATCTCAGGTTAGGGATGTGTGGAGAGCTTATATTACCGAGGCCATGAACCTACGGGTTCGATAGTGCCAATGGGTTAGTTAGTTAAACCTACTAATTACTGCTTAATGATTACGATGAATTTAAATTGAAATTAAAGGCAGAACGAAATACTCTTATTGAATTTTAATATAACTGTTTGCTATCAGGGCCTGTTGCTTCACTTACAAATGAACTGTCAACCATTGCTTGCTGAAACATACCTTGAAATGTCCTCCACAGAACCGTTATGATATACCAAGGCCATATAAAAAAAATATATATATATATATATATCACCCGCTTTAAGCTGCAAGGTACATAAATCGAAGCCAGAATGCAGCAATGGCAACCCAGTGTGCGAAACAAATGGACGTCCCTGCTTGCATAGAGTGGAGTGGAATCATGCGTAGCGCGCCGCGGATGGCAGGTTGCGATGGTTATCCAATCCACCAAGTCAGGAGTTGTATTACTTCCCTGTAGTTTAGATTAGTGATTTGGCGCTGGATTTTGGTGCCTTGCAGTTAAAAGCGGCTGATAATTTTTGGACACCCCCTTGGTTTTTCACAACATTCTATGGGGAAATTAAAAGATAAGATTTGCATAAATTATGACAGTTCCCTTGCGAGTTCACTTGAACACTTCAGGGCTGTTATACTGATGATGAGTATTTGTAGAAAATTGTATAAGTGTCAATTGAAAATATTGTTTACAGGAAACAAAAAATCTCATTTTTGAAGTGCTTAATTCTTATAAAACATTTTTTCCTCCTAGAGCGTCTGTTATTTTTTTGTATGCACGATAAAAGTACTATTTATTGGTAATTGAAAATTACACAGGATTTTCTCAAAATGTTTCATTTTGCACATATACCGTAATTATAAGCGAATACAGAAAATGTGTACTTTTTGTTGTCAGTTGTGTTGTTACATCATCAACATTCTTGAAATTATATTAAATACTTCAGTTTTGAATCGTTAGTTCCTAAATAAAAAACTAGTGCAACAGGTCTTAAAAGGCTCGTGGCGTACCAGGTGCCCTTCGGCTCCGCATCTACGGTGCTATTTACATAGACGAATCATCCAACCAGTTTATATTGCTGACATGAAATCACTCATGTCACTCCTATATATTATAAACGGTGTCTTCAACCTGGAGCCGCTACTGTACTGTAGTTTCCTCAATTCCTCAGTATCCTAGGGTGGACAGCGTGATCCTCATAATGTGATGCAAAGTCTTCTCCATTGGCCTTCGAACCATCTAACATCCCCACAGCTCTGCGCCATATGCCCAGAAATACGTAAGAGTTTTGTATTGTGACCAATTTTATGTAGTCAGAATGAATTTTAACAAATGCGGATGTAAGGCCCTAACATTCCATGCGCGATATGGAACCTTGTACCGTGTTTTGTATCAGCATTTGTGAAGAATTCCGTCTGAGAATCGAATAGAAAAATATTGGTTATTTAAACGACTCACTGAAAAAACTTTCCAATTTTGAATTTCAGTATTTCTAAATTATCAATTAAAGCAAAACCATGTAATGAAGAATTTCATCCAGAGAAGAGACTATGTTTTGTACACAGCTCTCTGGAGGTCGTGGGGCTAAAGGGAACTTCCGATCAGCATGTGTACGGGAGAGAGAGAACGCTGCGGGAAAAGGAAACGGATTTGAAGTGGAGACAAAGGCAACCCTGTGGGAATGGTAGAAAAGATTAGATTCCTTGTGTCTTTCAGAGCATTCCCCACCCATGCATACAGATTACGTTCTTACCACTGACCCCCACTCTAATTTCACACCCACGCACTGCGCCCTCGCTCCAGTTCACTTCCTTCTTCCCCTTATTGTTAAATAATCACTGTTTTATTACCTGGTCACTTAATGAACATTCTAAGATGTTTAAAGTAATTAAAGCATTGATTTTTTTTAAAGCAGATTGTGACTGTGTTTTATCAGTATATTAAATAGAGTCCTGATTTTTTTTAAATAAAGATTTTATAATTTTTTATTTATTTAAGAGGTTTTAATTGTGCCCAATATTAAGTTTTGATTCTCTTCCTCCATTCACCTCTATTCTTCCAGTCACCATCCTGCATTGCCGTATCCTTCAAGAAATTCATAATTTCCCTCTATCCATGTCTTCTTAGACCTTCCCCTTCTTTTCCTCCGATTTGGGATGGACTCCAAACTCCTAATTGGCATTCTATTTCCATTCATCCTCTTAACGTGTCCAAACCACTGTAATTATCTTTCCATAAACCCTAAATGATTAAAAATCCAATTTATAATTATATTTATAGGAGTAAATCTAACTTTTTTCCTCAACACTTTCCAGGGTTCATTTCCCACAAATTGCACTTTATAAATTAATTGTCAAAATATTATACTTTTCTTCTTATCTACCCCAATTTGACATTTAGCTGTGCACCCAGATTCATCCCAGGAAATTACTGTGTTTGGAATAGGGAACTGGGTTGTCATTTTAACAGTATTTTCTTGAGAGAAATCCTTATATAAACCTGAAGATTGCAACACAGCAGGTACATAGTTGTAAGTTGTAGCCGTCCAAGCCATATTCAAGAAAAAAACAGTTACCACTTGCCACTGAGCTCTTGCGGATCTGTACTATCCTGTGTGAAAGTGTCGACTCTCATATTTACTTTAAAACTAGTTTGCATGCCGTAAAAGAAAAACTATGTTTTAAGTGTACAGTATATAGATTTGGAAAAAGTACTGCTAACCTCCGCTTGCCGCTCCACCCCTCCTTAACAAACAAATACCATTATTATGAGTTGACAACATCTATCCTCTGTATGTGGGGGGAACTGGCATAGCCCATAAGGTCTGCAGTAACTTCCTGGGTTGAATTAGAGTGTAACACTTCGCATATCTTGAATAAATGACAAAGGCAAGACTGAGAAAAACAGTTATAACGTCTGGAGGATTAATAAGCTGCAACATGCCATACCATTATTGGCTGGATGATCGTCTAATATATAATTTGCACATGTGGATATGAGGCCAGCAGTTGGATAGTAGGCCACTCGCGCTATGGAGTGGAATCTAATCCTCAGTATCTTATTAAGAATGATAATCCTACTTGAATATTATAATAAAATACTAATAATTTTCATAGGCTAATATTGTCCACAGACGAAGTGAATGAAAGCAGTAGGTATTTCATACGTCATGAGTGTTTCTATATTCTCAGGTAGTATGTCATTGTATCGCTTGCAATTCCCCGTGCCCCCCTTCGTCCCGGCTCTCTTCTCCTTTCATTCTCTTCGTCTGTGGTCAGGCTAATTGACTTAGATCACAGAGTTTGTAGTTCATAAATAATAGACCTTATAGTCCAGCCACTGATTCTCCGGCCCTGGCGTTTTCACGACAGTGTTGCAGATATGGGTATTCAGTGGGAGAGGCCGCTTTATGTATGTGGTTAGCAGACATACAGCTGACAACATCTCAGCAATTTCAAACCTTACTAGAGCGCTATAGCTGCGTCAAGAGCGGTGATTGGTTGTTACAGATGTTCACACACACATCAACCATTTCCTTATTGGCTGTAGAGGGCGAGTTCTCCCTTTACCCCTCGGATAACCTAAACTTCAGAGCTGGAGATCCAGCGGCTGTACTGTAGGTACAAATTATGGTGCTTATTATTCTGAGCGTTAAGTGAGTATTTTATTATGTAAGTATTCACATTTAAGGAGGGAGGCTACTGAACTCTTGTCCGACTCAGGGCCAGGTCGAGCGATGAGATGCTATGAAGTATCTAACATTTGAGGTTTGCGTTTAACAAGGATGCCGGCCGATCATGGATGACGCACTATCATAGGGGCAGATGAAATGAAACGAAATGAGTGTAGAGAAATGGTCGAATGAAATTTTTGGCAGGGAAAATGCGAGAAATCCCGAGCTAAACCTGAACAGACTCAGTTTTTTTTTTCCACTACGAAACCCACAAGGAGTGACCGGAATGTGAGCTCGAGACCTCAGCGGTGAGTCACGGAGCCTTAATATATTTTTTTAAGCGAAAGAGTAGTTACTAATAAGGGGAATTAAAAACTGTCATAAATGGACTCAAACAGTGAGGTTCTATTTTTTCACTTAATGTAGAAATTAAAGGAACATGGAAACTACTTGTAGGAAAACCAGAGGGAAAAAGCCTAGTTGGTAGGTCAGCAATTGGTAGGAGATTAACATTAACCATTATTTCAGAGAGGTGGATTTTACAGGGGAAGATTGTAGAACATCTCAAGATAGGGTTGAATGGAGAGCTTATGTCCGTGTGGCCAAGAAGCTATGGATTCGATTTTTTTTTGAGGAATTAAACCCAATGGGTACAACTTGGACACTACACACACCCAGTCCCAAGGTTGAGATTTTAAAAATCCCTTACCCCGCCAGGAATCGAACCCGGGTCGCCGGAGTGGAAGGTAGGGACTCTACCGACTACACCACAGCGACGGACTATGGATTCAATAATGCCTGTTAGTTAGTTAATTAGGGAATTAATTGTGTGCCTCCTAACAAAATCGTGATGAAAGTCAATTTAATCATTTCAAGTTTAAGATTTAGATAATTTTTCCCCCTCTTTTCAACCGGGGTGTGAATTTAGCTGCCGCATAAAAATGAAATAATAAAATCAATTAGTGGAGAAGGGATTACATAGTACTTTGAGAAAACACTGTGAGCTTCAGGCTATATGGGCGTGTTGCATTATCATAATGTATTAGAACTGAATGTGCATTGAAATAGACATGCTAATGAATGGTCCATTGCCGTTGGCTTGGGAGAAAGCGGTTCGGATTAGATCTCTAATCGGGACAAGGTAGTTTTCTGATGTTCCTGGCATTTTCTCACCTGTAAGACAAATGTCATAACACTACCATTTGGTAGTCGAACACAATATGTCCATCGTTACCACCCATATCACATTCGCTTTTTATTACAAAAGTACATTAAGAGTAAATAATGTGTCTTAACTTAAATGCTTGTGTTTTCTAAGATGTGCCCCAAGCATCAAACCAATCAATCATCCGGGGTGGCCCCCACTTATGTGAACACAAAGTAGTCTATGTCCACCGCTGTGGTCTCGAGGTAGCGTGCAGCCTTGACACGCAGTGGACCCGGATTCGATCCCGGTCGGGCAGTTTTTCTGGGTGAGGTTTTTATCGGCGTTTTTCCTCACCTGTAAGACAAATGTCAGGAAAAGTTTAAGGCCTAAACAGTCCCCGAAATCATGTGGCCATCATCATCCTTCACCGGTGTGGAAAGCAACGGGAAGCTACCACACCTACAATTCCCTAGTAAAGCTGCAAGCATAACATGAAAATGCTATGATTGCTGTGAAGGACCTGCCTTCGGGCAGAATTACTATGGATGGGATATATATATACACTGCTCAAAACAATTAGAGGAACACTTGTAATAAATTGAATAAGTAATTGTTTTTTAAAGCTGTGATGCTGAAAGTTGGACAATATGTAAATTGAATTATTAATTTTATCATTGGATACAAATTTTAATGATCCATGGCCTAAATACAGAGAAATTACCTCAAATAACAAATATAGAGAATTTTTTTTATTTTGGAAGGTACTGGCCACTTCTAATTGGTAAGCTTCCTGATGTTGCTATAGCGACGAATGTTGATTATTGCCTTGTTTATTGAAGTCTCTGACAAAATGAGGCATTTAAATGAGTTTGAAGTGTATCATGCTCTACATCTTTTAGAACAAGGTCAATCTCTGCAACAAGTGGCTAGAGAGCTTGGGGTTTCTCCTTCCGTGGTGTCCAGGTTACGCAACAGGCACAGAGAGACAGGTCAGTATTGTAGAAGACGTGGCCAGGGCCTTACATTTAAAACAAGCCCCCAGGATGACAGATATGTTTTTCTTTCTGCTCTTCGACAGCGTACAAAAACTGCAAAAGACCTGCAGAATGACCTTCATATGGCTTCCGGAATCCGGGTTTCAGACCAAACCATAAGGAACAGTTTAAGGAAAGAGAATATTCGTCCAAAAAGGCCCGTTAAAAAACCACGCTTAACAAATGGGCATAAGGCAGCAAAATGTGCGTATGCTGAAAACCATGGTGATTGGAACCTGAACCAGTGGGAGTCTATGCTCTTCTCGGACGAATCCAGGTATCGTCTTACACATTGTGATGGTCGATTGAGGGTGTGGGGACGGCCAGGAGAAAGATTTTCTGCAGAGGCTGTACAGGAAATTGATAGATTCGGAGGAGGTTCCATAATGGTGTGGGCCGGAGTTATGTACAACAATCGTACGGACCTTGTACTTGTTCCCCAGTGACTGAATGCTGTCCGGTATATCGAGCACATTCTGGAAGAGCATGTAGTACCTGCTGCCATTGGGAGTAGGCCCTGGATTTCTGTTTATGCAGGATAATGCCAGGGCACATTCTGCGACTGTCACCAGGGATTTCCTGAGGAGGAATGAAATTGAGGTAATGGAGTGGCCAGCGGTGAGCCCAGACCTCAACCCTATTGAACACTTGTGAGATCTTCTAGATAGGAAGGTCAGGAACCGACATCAAGCTCCACAAACTCTGCAGCAACTTGGAGATGCTCTGGAGGAGGAATGGGAGAATATCCCGCAAGAGAAATCCAGAATCTTATTGGGAGCATGCCACGAAGGTGCCAAACTGCCATCGAATGTCGTGGAGGCCATACACGATACTAACTCTATATAACGAGTGTTTTAACTTTGAAAAATAAGCACAAGATTCAATTGCTTACATAGCAGAATTATTTGAAAAGTTAATTGTCAGCATTATTCATTTGTTTTTACTGACATGAGCAATAAATGAATAAATAAATAACCACAAATAATGTACTTTATTAATTTCATGTTTGTACCTTTATCCAATGATACCTTTATCCAATGAAAAAATATTTGCATATTTCATAGTGTTCCTCTAATTGTTTTGAGCAGTGTATATATATATATATATATATAACCATTGATAAATAAGGTGATTATACTTAATAATTGATAAATACAAGGAAAATACTAACCTTTTTCACATTAATATGCCCAATAATGAAAGAGAAAAAAGTGAGGGGAAGAGAGAAAAAACCTTCTCTAAAAAAAGAAGTGTTCTTTTTTTTAAAAAAAGAAGAAGACGTTTTCTTTCTTTCTTTCTTTCTTTCTTTCTTTCTTTCTTTCTTTGTTTTTTTTTTTTGATATTGAGAAAGTCTGGCAGGCAGCTGTCTTCAATGCCTTGAACTCTAGAAAGAAGCTAGTTAGTTACTGTACAGTTGATTGTTACTAAATCCAGAGGTCACGTTCGAGAGTATAGTGTCGTGTCACGACAATACATCAAGCACGTGGATTTATAATCACAGTTACAATAAGAGCCACTTGTAATCTCTTATCTATCATTGTGTACAAAGCATTCCGCTCTCCTCTGTACACAATATCTCATTATATTAGTTTTATATCACAAAGTCGTGATCAATTACTTATTGTCGTTTCTGAAAAGAAAATCAACATTCGATATATACGTGAACAATTTTCGTCCAAGAAATTATAAATTTAGGATAATACTTACCCACATCGAACAAAACTAAATTCAGATCTCAGCATAACATTGTTATGATGCAATTATAAAAATGTTATTAAGTAGATGTAACAAAATAATTATTCGAAACTTCTTACACTAAAATTTCACTTTGTATTTACTTACCTTAGAACTTATTTCGGAAGAACTTTCTCCAATCTTCAGCTCTCTTCGACCGATCTTGAGAATTCCGAGAAATTATAAAAAAAAAGTTATGTGTCATTGACTGCCATGGTCACGACATGTACGAATTCGGAATAGGAGAGCGGCAAACAATTTTTTAAAATTCCATGACAAACTTTGTTGGGCTATACGACCCACCTTGAATTGAAGCATTTATTTATTACGTGTCTATAATAATATAGGAACATCAGTATTAGATTTTTGTCAAATCCGTCGGCATTCTCTTGTTTACTCAGGATGTTCTTCTAAAATTCCAAATTCATTGTCCATTTTCGTTTCAATTTTCATACAATATTCAAACAGTGAAAAGCTATAGACTTATAACTGGGCTTTGGCACTGATTATTTTTAAGTTTGTGGAGAGCTGGTCCACCACACAATCCCAATCTTGAGGAACAGGGGTTTGATTTTGGGGCCTTCATGTAGAGAGATTGCTTCATCCTCAGCTGTAACAGCTCTCTCTACACCTTTTCTTCATTTTAGGGATTGTTAGGCTCACAAGTTGAAATAAAAATCTTCTATCGTTCCTAAGAACAGACACGGTGCACCTATAATGGCAGCCATTAGGTCTCCACGTACGTGTTTGTCACAATTTTGTGCCCATCCCCCAAACATCTAGAAGGTATGGTTTGGAATTTTCCCTTCATCGAGTTATGAGACACTCGGTCATTTCTCTACTTTTGTATCTCCCACGAGACAATTAGAGAGACAATGTTGACGAGTCAATAACGATAAGAAACTTACATATTGAAGAATTCCCGAATAGAGAAAGATGACAACTGGGAACGGAGAGGCGGAGACACATGCAAAAACCCGTGATGAAGAAGTAACCTATTTATTATGTTCTTCTTCTTCTTCTTCTTCTTCTTCCTCTACGCATGAAAGCTGGCAGCTTGTTGCGTGTTCATTCATTTCAGGTCCGTAGTACGGTGACGTCCTCCCATCGTAGTTGTGGTCTTCCTAATGGCCTTTTCTGCTGAGGTGTCCAGTCAAGTACTTTCTTCACTAATCTACTGTTCTTCATTCTATCTATGTGATCGTATTTATTATGTGTGATACAAATAAAATTATGAAGGTGGACGAGAAGCGATTTAAAATGGTCAGGACGCGGAAGGAGACTACGATTCTTGGCATCGATGCCTCACAAAAACGTAATAACATACGTATTTATTCAATAAATTCTTTAGACCTAATTCTTCTACAAAATATACCTAAATATATTATTTAAGGAACTAGTTGTCTGAAGCTGTAGTGGTTAAGATTGGATTTGGGAGACCCGGGGTTCAAACTGCGTGGTAAAGAGGATATTTATGGAGGACAATTTTTCTTCAGTAGTTTTACCTATAGATGCATTTGTTCACATCCATGGCTCCCTCTCTCGGACCCAGCTGTCCTTTTCGTGAGTAATGAACTGTATATACGCTTGTGTGTGTTAATTCAAAACATAAGACAACGAATGAGAAAAGAGAAAGTCGATATAATTTTGAAGAAGAGAAGAAAAAAATTCAAAGTACAAATGTTGGAATACTCTGTCATTTTTCATGTTCGAAAAATATTTTATTAAAAGTGCGTGCGTAGATTTTAGAGTAGTTTAACCTTGAAAATAAAGTGTAGGAAAGGGAGAAACAATGAGAATAAGTTGTTCAAATACACCAATGCACGCACGCAAGTGATGACTTCCGGAAAAAAGAGTAACAAGGCGGCCATTTGTAATGCACCTAGAGAACCAATCAGAAAACGCTTCCACCGAGAATCGATCCGTAGGCCTCTCTCTTTTGTTGAGGGTTTTCCCATTACTTGCAGAGAGTGAGAGTTGAAGAAGAAAGATGAACAATAATTCGACCCAACTCATAGAACACAAATCTTTTCCCTGTTTTTTTTATCCTCCGTGGTCATTTTTAAAAGGCGGGATAACGGGACCAAACTTTTTTCTTATTGTTTTCCTCTCTCTCTCTCTCTCTCTATAACGAGAATGGGTGGAGGTTGAAGTAGAGCGCCATCTTGATTTCCTCATGCCCTTGAAAATGAAATAAAAAAGGAAAGTATGTTTTGTGTGGTTGTTATAAATCTCCTGCTGAGATATTGGATTGTGCAGTTTACCACCACTGTGTCGCTAATGTTTATAAAAAACCGACAAAGATGAAGTCTTAAAACTAGTGCAGTGAGCACTGCTTTATAGAAATAAAGTTTGATATATGTAACAAATCATCATAAAGTAATTAGATTGAAATAAAAACGAAACAGTTGATGGTATTTTCATAATAAAAGAATTATTATTGTTGTTATTATTATTATTATTATTTTTATTATTATTATTATTATTATTATTATTATTATTATTATTTGTCCTTCCTTTCTTCTTTCCTTCCTTCCTATTTGTCATTATACAACCCGTTGTGAGTTTTGGCCTTCATCACAATTTTCCTCCATTCATCTCGATCCTATACTTTCCCTTTCCATCCTCTTATTCCCATCTTTCTCAAATCTTCTTCCACATTCTTCAGCCACCTCTTTCTCTGTTTGCTCTCCTTCTTACTCCTATTATGTCATCATGTATTAATCGTTTTGGTATTCTTCCATCTTCCATTCTTCAAATATGCCCTACACATCTCAATTTCAGTGACTTGATGTATCTTACAAGATCCCCACCTCTGATTATATGATCAATTTTAGAATTTGATCGGATTCTCCATGTATTGTTTTCCAATACTGGTCCATATATACGTCTTATTATCTTTCTTTTGAATATACGTAAAGCATTTTCATCTTCTTTATTTAACACCCATGTTTCAGCAGAGTATGTTACCACACATTATTATTTGTATTATTACTATTTATTACTCTTATTATTATTAACTCACTGGCACTATCGAAACCATAGGTTAATGGCCGCCCGAACATATGATGTCATTACATCCCTATGCTGAGGTAATGTGTTGTCATTCCCTGTATTATCTACTTCCCTCAAATCATTGTTAATATCATTCATCATAATCTAGAGATTAAGTCTGTTGGCTCGTTCCGGTTTCATGAAAGCTAGAATTGTTAAAATTGTTCAGACCATCTTCTATGTGGGCGTCCAACATTTCTCTTTCCATGTGGATTATAATTTAGCAATAATTTTGGAAATTTTTCTTCTGGCATTCTATCAAGTTCCTTCCAGGGTTCCTAGATTTAATTATTCGCTTATTCTTGTTCTACGAACAGGGAGTTTTCCCTCTGGATTTATTACAAGAAGCTTCCATGCACCTTTTTCATTCTCCATTTGTGCCACATGTCCTGCCCATCGCAGTCTACGAGACTTATATTTTTTTATTATATCTGACTTCTTATAAAGACCATGTAGCTCACTGTTATGTAGATTTTACCATTCACCTATCCGTCCATCTCTCTTTGCAGCAAAAATTTTCCTAAGAACTTCATTCTCAAATTCTCTTTTTCTCCCTTAAAGTAAGATTCCATGTTTCGCACCCATATAATACAACTGGGAGAATGTCAATTTAATATATTTCCAGTATAACGTTTTTTTGAAAGAAGTTGGAACAATAGTCCCTGTGATGCATAATAGCATATGTTTCCAGAATTGACCCTATTTTAATTTCTTTCTGCATATCATTTATATTTGTAGTAATTTTTCCTAGGTATTTGTATTCAGCCACTTCTTCAAAATTTCCCCAATTTATTGTTATTATTATTAATCATTATTATTGTTATTATTATTATTATTATTATTATTATTATTATTATTATTATTATTATTATTATATACCATGAATATTTTATGATTAGGCTCAATTGAGTAGTTTGCTGTATCTCGAGATGTTCTAGATTTCTCCAACGTGTGTTTTAGGTATTTCGCTGTACCTGTGTTCTTTAGGTTGACGCCGGAGTCCCTTCTTCAGAAAACAATTTGAATCCATTCTTTGAGGCGATTTAATCAATTATTTTGATTGTTATGGATATCTTGTACAATGTATTGACCTTTAGTCTTTCATACATGTCAATATTTCTATTTTTATCAAACCTACTTAGATTGTTATTGTTGGTCCTGGTGGACTAGTGGTAGCCATGGTCGCCATTGATTCCCAGATTCAAACCTAAACAGAATATATGCATTTTTTAGGGCATACAAGTTTTGAATATGGATTCCTAATGAAGGGAACTAAAGCACTTGTGTTCCAGATTTTTAGCACATAAAATCTTATGACTGAAAATAGAGATCTCTTCGCAAAATTTGTTTACATTTTCACAACCAGACCTGAATTGCGACGATGCTAATAACTTGACTGTTAAAATCTTCTTTAACAATAATAATAATAATAATAATAATAATAATAATAATAATAATAATAATAATAATAATAAAATAATGACAATAATAATGAGAATAATAATAATAATAATAATAATAATAATAATAATAATAATAATAATAATAACAATAATAATAATAACAATAATAATAATAAAATAATAATAATAATAATAATAATAATAATAATAATAATAATAATAATAATGAGAATAATAATCCTGTGGGTAAATAAGTAAACCTATCAACATGAATTCTTGCACAAGCGCTACTAACATATATATATATATATATATATATATATGACAAAGTAGCTCTTGATTTGTGAATTGTCCTTTCGGTTTGACAAATATAATTAGTGCGTTTTTGTAACAGTTTGTTTTCGGGAAATACGTATATTGATATAGTGCGCAGGACATCTTTGATTGCTTATTCCTATTCCTGTTCTAAGATTAAAGAATAAACACATACGTGTAATCTTACCTATAACATATTCTATCCACCTTTTATTATCAATGTATATAAATAAATAAATAAATTTATGTATATATCATTTATATAGGCAATTACTATATAACGTATAAAAGAAAAAATAAATAATGGATACAGGCAGTAATTATAATAGAAAAAACAATTCAACTAAGAAAAGTTTAATAGATTTGAAAGTAGTTTGAATTTTTTGTTACGTTAGATTGTCTTATGTAGAGTTATATTTTTTCTTCTTCTTATTCGTAATTTGTAGGATTTTCATCCTGTTTTTTTCCCAAATCACTCCTCGGAGGAAGACGTATTGGATGTGCATCCACTGCATTTCTTGGCTGGTCTTCCTTTTGTTCTTATCCCGTCCATTGCTCTATCTTATTTAGCTCTTTATGCAAGTCGGTTGTCTCCCATTCTTTCTATATGAACTTTCCAATATTTTCGTCTATCTATAATAAATTTGGTTATGTCTCAATATGACATGTGTCCCTAATTTCTGTATTATGTATCTTATCAAATAATGTTTTCTTCTCAATATATCTTAAGATCTGACCAGCCTCATAGGGTAGTGATCAGCGTTTCTGACTGCAGTTCATGAGGTCCTGGGTTTGATTCCCGGTCAAACCATAGGAATTTTTCCTTAAAGGAAATTACTCCTGTTGTTGCCCATGGTTTAGAATTTAGGTTAAGAACTCTCCTGGCGCTTCATTATCATTTATCACCCATCATATCATCGGGGTAACGTAACTTTGCCTTCCAGGTGCCCCAAACTAAGAAATGGATTACAAATCTGCCAATGCCAGGGGAGAAAGCCAGAAATGTTATAAAAGACAACCTGGTGGCATTACACAAGAAAAGGTTCTTACGATCTTCATTTCACATGTGCTTAATATTCGTTTAGTTTTTGTTGTATCAGCTCTAGTTTCTGCTCTGTTCCATATATATATATATATCCGAGGCTTGATATATTTCTCATAAGTAATGCCACGAGTGATTTCCATATTCTCTAGATAAATTCACTCCTCACATCGTGAGTCGTGAATTTATCGATAATTTGGAAATCACTCGTGGCATTTGTTAGAACTATTTAACGAATAAATTAAGCTCTTTACCAAAAACTAATTATTTGAATATAGTTACCGGTGGTTTTAAAATATTTATAAGTTAATGTAAACGGCGATGTTTGAAAACAAATTAGAAATGTGGAGGTTATGTATATTCACTGCAACTCGATCATATTATTTATTGCCAAAAGGATCGCAATATTGTAAGAATGCACTCTAGTGGAGAAATAATCAAACGCATCAAACTATTATAATCAACATTATAGGTTAATCATTTATATTTTGAAAATAAACAACTCAGTAAAATCACTGAATATATTCATTATTTGCTATATTCAATGTATTTGTTGGAGAAACTTGTTCAGAATATTAAAAAAGGAGGAGTTTTCTTTATAAAAAAAACAGGAGCTGATAAAGAGAAATCGATAACGAGCGAGGTGAAACACGACTGTCCATTGGTGTAAAACAAAATTCATTGAAACGTGATTGGTCATTGACTACCATTTGCGACATGAGTTAAATAGTCCTTTTAAACAAATTTAAATTATAAAAAAGGAAGAAATGCAGTGTTGCCATTGTAAGTGTATTAAATATTGTGAGCAGTAAGTTGTGGTGACACAACAATGTGATTACACTTGAAATCAAATGGTGCGGTAACGTTGTTAGGGAAAGTAGTAAAATTTTCCCAGGATTTTATATTCGTCCATAAATTTGAAGAAAACTAGACGATATGACATTATGAATAAAAGAGTGAGTATACCAAAATCCTCGATAAAAATGCTATAAAATGTGTTGTGCTGGAGACGTTATGGGATCCGGTGCGTTAGGACAGGGTCACAAGTTTGTCTTGATACGAAAAAACAACCTAATCGCTTGAAGCAGATTTACATGCAATAAACTACACTTTTCATTGCCCTCTCAAGAAAATCTTATACTCTCGAGACACGAGCTTAATCCTCTAACAACTCATCTGCTTTTAGATTATTCTGTTGATATTTACATAGCCGGAAAGTCTTAGAGCTTACATTTGGAAATCTTTATGATAATCTATATAGTCACACAGAAATGCATTATGTATTGGAAATGGAAAGCTAATGCCAAATGAGGACAATTTTGAGGAAGTGGCTGAATTCAAATAACTAGGAACAATAATCACAAACAGGAATGAGATGCATAAAGAAATTAAACATAAGCTCAATTCTGAAAATGCGTGCTATTATGCATTACAAAGACTCTTGACGTCCCAACTCCTTTCAAAAAACGTTAAACTGAAAATATATAAAACTATTATTCTACCAGTTATATTATATGGATGCGAAACATGGACTCTTACTTTAAGGGAGGAAAACAGATTACGAGTATCTGGGAATAAAGTTTTTAGGAAAATGTTTGGACCAAAGAGAGATGAACAGACAGGTGAATGGAGATGATTTGCGTAACAGTGTACTACATGGTCTTTATAAGAAGCCAGCTATAATAAAAACAGTTAAGTCTCCTAGATTGCGATGAGCAGGACATGTGGAACGAATGGGGAATGAAATGCGTGCATGGAAGCTTCTTATAGGAAAACCATAGGGAAAGCGCCCAGTTGGTAGACCAAGAATGAGGTGGGAGAATAACATTAACTATGATTTGAGGGAAGTAGATTATACAGGTACGATTGGAAAACATTAGCTGAGAATAGGGATGTATGACCATGAACCGACGATAGTGCCAGTGAGTTAGTTATAATAATGTAATCATTCCTAAAGGGCATATTTCTCTATTACAGTGCACAGTATAAAGGTCTTATAAAAAAATGAAAATTTCCATGAACACACGGGTTCAATAGTGCAGTGAGTTAGTTAATTAGATCAACATGATATAAAACTTATTCAGTAAATATTTAAAGAAATAGAAATCAATGTAAAGGTTTTATTACTCATACTTAAAAAAGTTTTAATCGATTAAATATATAGGTCTACAAGAAATAACATATAAGTAGAATTGCAGAACCAAGATAGATGAGAAAGCTTAAGAGGATATAAGCAAGTTAAATATGTTCATACTCCAAGAATGTGAAATTGTGGGAAACCGAGAAATTTCTTTCAATCGTGGTCAGCGGAGAAGAATAAAGAACTAGACGGAAAACGTTTGGTTTTTAACCCTTAAATTGGCAAAAGACAAATGTCTTGTGTCAGTTATTTGAATGTGGCGGACCGCACTGAAAACGGAATCTTTTATAACTGTTATTATTAGGTATTTTGTATAATTAGGCACATATTTAAGTGGTTTCTTTTCGTTCGTTTTTTTCTGATTTATTAAAAATATTAAAGTATAATTAAACCAACTGGTTGTATTCAAACTGATACATTATGAATTTAAGGTTATATGACATAAGTAAGCATAATTAGGGGGTTGTGAGACATTCTACGTTTCCTCCCTGAGTTAAGAGGCAAAGTTACAGGTATACATGGCATAAATTCAAGGTCATTTGAAGGGTTGGAATAGATAGAACTTTTGATTTTTTTTTTTTACTGAAGCTACGTAAGTCTGGAACTTACATAGTCTACAGCTTTTGTTAGTTAGCCCATTTTTCCCTTTCTTTTGTAATGACCATGGTTATTATATAATGTATCATTTTGTAGATTCATTTATTCTTTTACTCTTTTTATCCAAGTGGTCCACCGCTGTGGTCTCGAGGTAGCGTGCTGCCTTGTCGCGCAGCGTGCCCGAGTTCGATCCCGGTCGGGGCAGTTTTTCTGGGTGAGGTTTTTATCGGGGTTTTTCCTCACCTGTAAGACAAATGTCAGGAAAACTTTAAGGCCCAAACGGTCCCCGAAATCATATGGCCATTATCATCATCATCATCATCCTTCACCGGTGTGGAAGGCAACGGGAAGCTACCACACCTACAATTCCCTAGTAAAGCTGCAAGCACAGCATGGAAATACTATGACTGCAGTGAAAGACCTGCCCTCGGGCAGAATTACTAAGGATGATTATCTAAGTTAATTTTTAGCTTTGCATTCTTAACCGCTGGTACTATTTATATTTGAGGAACATGTTACTATTTTTCCAAGTTAAATTTTGAAACAATTTTTTTTAATGTAATATAGTGGCAACACTGGTTTGCGTTATGTTATGTTTCGGTTCTTTTCATCTCTTCGAAAAAATAAAATAAAGACAATTTTATGTTTTGTAAGTTATATCTGTTGATTTACTTTGAAAAGGCAATGAAAACATTAAATAAATAAAAAACGTTCTTGTTATAAATGTAGTATAAATAACACTGGTCAACATGATTTTTGTCTCATGAGCACCAATAGTTGTACTTAATGCAGTTTTTTATCGTGTTTTCTGATATGTATTCGGAATTTCTCCATCACCCACAGTTTTTTTATTTCAATTTCAATTAATGGATTTAAATAATTATTTTCTGCTTAACAAACATTAAAGGGATTACGTGAAAATCAAAATATACAGTGGTGTACCCGACTTGCAATCTGCAATGAGACCAGTTCCACACTGCGAAGAATTGTCCATGCCAAAGCCTCCAGAATATATGACATTAGATGAAGAGAGCTCAGATTCTGATGGAAGTAAGGAAGAAGAAGAAACAGATTTTGGTGATACAACTTTTGAACAAAGCTGTTCATCTGAGTCTCGTTTATTGACTCAAGAAGATCTTAATGATCTCATACGAGATTTAAAGTTATCCAAAAACCAGTCTGAAATGCTTGGTTCCCTGCTAAAAGGATGGAATCTTCTTCAAACCTTGCATGATGGAGAAAAACCGATATCATATTTGAATTCAGGAGAAAAAATACTATCAGAATCACAAATTTTTCTTTTTGAGACAAAAAAAAAGTTTTTTTTTTGTTGCTCAGTGTTATTTGTAGATTTTGTATGATGACAAATTTTAAAAAAAAATTGAGCAAAGAATTGTTTACTTTTGATGATGATATATATATGTATACAGTTTGATTTTCATAATGTTATCTCTTCTTGTAAAGTTACAATACATCTTAAATTTTATAATTTCATTATTTTTTCATGATGAGAGTTCGTTTCTAAGGAAAATTAATGGTCCGATTAACTATTATTTTTTTTGGAAAATCGTGGATTATGAAGAAAAATCAGTTGAAACAAGAAGTAATTCTGTATAAATAACTTTCTGTATATTTTTTAAAATGAAATCGATTTGTTATTGCTAAGTCTGTCATGTGAATTAGGCTTAAGGGTATTTATTTAGGACTTTATAAAGTTTTTGTTTGAATTTTGACATGAAATTGTAACATTATTTGTGTGGAGCCTGTATTTTATCTCGTGTTTGGTAATGTTTGAAGCTTGCCAGAGAGAATATAAATATATATATATATAAAACTTAGGATCAATAAATATCTCCGACTCGTCACTCTGCCAGGATTCTGGTTTTACCCTCATACGTATTGACATCTATGAGAAGAGAATTCTTTACGACTCTCAACATCCAAGTGCGAATTTTATTCTCTTAAATTTCCAGCTACTGAATGTTTTTCGTGAATATATTACTGAAGCTCTTGAAGATTGAAAGACTTAAATCGACGAGTTGTGCATTTTTACCAGATATCATTATGGGTATTTTAAGAATTCTTACAAATTGTGTATTTTTCAAAATATCTTCCCCAACGGATGATATACATGCTGAGAGAACTGGATAGAATACTTAGTAACTATCTTTCATGAAGAGCACAGAAAATTAAATGTTGTGTATGTAATAGCCAGAGAGAAAAATAAAATTAAGAGCGTGTTGATTAAGACATTAATGCTTCATACGGGATTCCCAGATTCAAACCCTAAACGGACTGGCATTATTCTTGATTTTCTTTAGTTCTCGGATCAAACCTGGAATAAATTTTAAGTATCTCATCCATGTCGGCCTTTTATACTTTGAAATTAAAATATTGCGAACTTCTAATGAAGAGATTACTACAAAAATACATAGCTTCGCAGATGATTTATTAAAAAAAATATTAGAATTGTAATATAAAATTTTATGTTATTCTGCAGTCTCTTCAATTGTAAAAAGTAAAGTGATCCCACTACAGGCCTCAGGAGGACCTTGGGGTAGTAGGAGGTTAAGGCTCCCACTTTTTCTTGACAATCGGCACTTGATGTCAGCCGGGTTGTCAGCCCTGCGTGACGGCCGCCTTTACCCCAGAACAAGCGTCTGGTACTCATTTCAGTTAGAGGCTGAGTCGACCCCAGGGTCATAGTGCCGCCAGAAGGTTTGGGTCAGTTTAAAAATCCTGACCCCACCGGGACTCGAACCGTCGACCTTCCGGTTTGTAGCGCAGTGCCTTAACCACTACGCTACGGCGTGCCCCCCTCTTCAATTGTTAAAATATTTAAAACATTGTAGGCCTTTCGAGACTAGTCCCATCCTCAGCAGGTTTTTGTTGTCCGGCTATCATCCAGCTACTGATTTATTTGTGCTGATCGTGTAAATAAGGTTATGTGTACTGATTGTTTTCTCGTTAAAATCAATCTGTTGTCATATATGTTTGGCGTAACTTGATTTATCTAGTGCATATTTAAAGTATTTAGGCATAAATAGCATCCAATATTAACTCCCAAATTATCAATACAATATTTATCGTGTCAGGTATTTACATGTTTCTGACCGCAAGGAAAATAAATTTATGTAAAACTGTGCGTTATTATGATACCTTATTGCGTAATTTTAACATAAATTTAAGTAATATCTACTCGTTTGTTTTTCTTTTGATTCTAAAAGAATATTAAATACCTTAAATCAATGTATCTAATAGAATATCTTTCCAATTTAAGGGTTAATATTATATTTAAAGAACATTTTAAAGACTTAAAATAAGCAGAAGGTATTAAAGTTACACCAAACATACAATAAAAGAAGGGCATCATATGTTGGATATAGGCATCACCCTCACAATATTACATATAGAATGGAATCCAGCTGAAATAAACTTACTGAAGGAGTTAGAGATTTTTAAGGAAGTCGATAAGTTAGATTTTAAACGAGAACGAACCCAGTACACAAAACCTTATCTACAAAACAAGGTACCATTTTATAATTTTATATTATAAAATTACAGAAGAATATGGATTGCAGATATCTACAGAAAAAACAAAAATTATGGCATTTCAAGGTGTAGATCCTGTCAGAAGTAAAATTGTACTGGATAATAAAATTTTGGAGCAGGTGAATAATTTTACATATCTAGGATGCAATATCTCATATGAAGAAGAAAAGGATGTAAATGCAAAAATATGTACATTTTTAAGAATTTTAGGATTAATAAATTCTATCTTCAAGCCATAGTTAGTCCAAAAGCATTCAAGATTAAAAGTATATAAAACACTGGCTCTTCCAACTCTTTTGTATGGTAGCGAAGTATGGACGTTGAAACAGAAGGATATACAGAGACTTAGATCTGCTGAAATGAGATACCTTCGGAGGACTGCAGGATACACACTACTAGATCACAAAAAAAATGAAGACATCTTAGAAGAATTACACATGGAACCTTTAGAAAACAAAATTTCTGATTATAAGTCAAGATGGATGCAACATGTTCATCGAATGGAAGATCACAGAATACCTAAACAAATGTTAAAATATCAGCCTGCAGGAAGAAGACCAGGACGTCCACTCAAAAGACTTTTGGATGGTGTTTCTCTTGAGGCCGAAACAGGTCAACAAATGACCTAAATTCGTGAATGTACTATGATGATGATTGTGATATTATGATTTTTATATTCTCTAACTATCCAACGGAATTTTACCGTTAACTTTATTAGTATTGATTTCTTGAAACATATCATGCCAACGGCGCATAATTATTTTCTGTATGTATTTACTTGCATGCTGGACGAGGAATATTTACGGACCCACTGATTATTTTAATTAAATTAACAATTTAAGCACTACAAAGCATTGGCAGTTCCTATATTACTTTATGGGAGCGAAACTTGGGTAATGACAAAAAAATTACAAAGTGCAATACAAAGCATAGATATAAACTTCCTTAGAAGAACAATAGGCTGCACAAGATTGGATCGGATAAAGGATGAAGATATAAGAACAGAGTTAGATATATATCCACAGAATGAAGAATAAAAAAATACAGAGATAATGATTTAGAAATGTAGAAAAAATATATGGCTTACTTTTTACTTTACTTTTAAGGGTCTCTCCACTTTTCAGCGGTTACCCTGTATTCCCATTCGCCATTCTTGCCGATCACGCCATTCATCCTCCTCCAGACCTCGGTCGTTCATCAATCTATGGATCTCTCCTCTCCAAGTTGTTCTTGGCCTGCCCCGTTTCCTTCTACCAGAAGGTGACCATTCCAAAAGAGTTTTGGGCCACCTATCATCCTCCATTCTCCTGACATGGCCATACCACTGAAGAGCTCGTCTTTCGATCCTTTCCACCACTGTCTCCTCCATATCCATCATCTGCCTCACTTCTTCATTTCTTCTTCTTTCCAACCTGGACACCCTGGCACTGCGTCTTATTCCATCCATCTCCACTGCCAAGATCTTAGTTTTTTGTCCCTCTACCAAAGTCCATCCCTCAGCACCATAAGTCATTATGCTTTCCACAACAGACTTCAAAATCCTCTTCTTCGTGTGGTTTGACATGGTCCTACTCCACAGTACTCCATTCAACATTTTTATGGAAGATAACCAAAAGCAGCCTTTAATTACAGATCAAGATGATCAAGGAGTGTAGAAAGGCCAGTGAAAAGATAGACAGAACAATTGTGAGGCGGAACAGGCAAATTGCCTAGCCCATGAAGTGAAAATGATGAAGGAGAAAAATGTAATATTTAGACCCTGGTACATACGAACATAGATTTTACATGTGGTACATTCGTAGATGTTGGTTTTATAAATATGAAAGAAATAATAATTATAACAAATGTCTGTCATGAAATAATAGAATGTTTATGCCTTTGAGAGATGGAATTAATGTAGTGTTTTTGTAGTAATTATTGTTGTAAACCTGAAGGCAAAAAAAAAAAAAAATCTTTATTCACTTAACCTACCATTGAAGTCCTCCCAAATTGTTTCGAGTTAAGGAATAACTTTCATGGTATATTTAATTGGGACCCTGCATCATCCTGTAGTCCAGTTGGCCTACATAACAGTATAGAAAAGTATTGCATAAATTACAGTGAGCAACAAATAAGAAACTTTTTTTTTTGTCTCGGAAAGAAAACTCTGTGATTCTGATAGTATTTTTTCTCCTGAATTCAAATATGATATCGATTTTTCTCCATCACGCAAGGTTTCCGAGAGACAGGAATTTATAATTTCAAACTCTTTAATATTTTCTAAATTCGTAACTACACAATATTCGAACATTCGGATTCGCCTAGTAAGTAAGAAATGACGGTTTTCTGCTATATTTCGCCTGTGGAGCATCCCTATTGATGGTCCAACAATAATCGGCCAGCATATTAGGATTCCATTTGCCTTGATATCTCTTTTCCATAGTTGAAATCTCCTGAATTAGCTCATTTGGGTTTATTTTACAATGGACAAACGGACGAAAAAACGTTTATAAAAAAAATTATTTAAATCCATTAATTGAAATTGAAATACAAAACTGTGGGTGATGGAGAAATTCCGAATACATATTTGAAAACACGATAAAAAACTGCATTAAGTACAACTATTGGTACTCATGAGACAAAAATCATGTTGGCCAGTGTAATTATTACAGTGATTTTATGACTACTAATTTGAAGCAATGTTATTAACATCACACTTGAGTTCTGATATTGGTTATTAAGGCGATACACATATTTATAATTTGTGATATTATCTATTAACAACTTTGCAGTGTTTCAAAAAGGCTAAAAATTCACAAATAAACACTAATAATTCTATGTCACATAAAACTTATTTCTGTCCTAGTATATTGTTTGTATGTTCTCTGGTTCAATTAGTGAGAGTGGACATAATGATTATCAAGGGCAGAAGTTGAAGTCACGAACCAACATGAGGAAATCACGTGTCCAGTTAAATTGTGACACTTTGTTTATCTCTACTGTTTGTAGGGTAAATGGTGGCTATTTCCTAGGTAAGTTTCTCTTAATTATAGGGTAAACATCCGCCGTGTATACACTGTATACAGTTAGGGTTTATAAATTGAGATTCTGTTTGTAGTTTGCTGTATTTGTAGGGTTATCCCAGGTCGTAGTTTATTTACAGGACAAATCTTATTCGAGCTGTGAGTAATTCTCACTTATAATAATTGTTGATTAAACTATAAATATAATGATACTGTTTACAGGAACGTTTTCACTGTATTCCTTTGTAAATCTAGGGTAATGTGTTCATTATTTAGTGTTTGTTTATGGAGTAACTAATTACAATTATGTATTTGCTATTAAAATATGGCAAGATGACTTAATTGAACATTTTAAATTATCTAGTTTTAAACACGATTTTATTCGCACGGGATCAGGCTATTTTTAGTTCATCAGAAGATAATCTCCAGAGAGCTGCAAACCAATTAGAAAAAGTAGGCAAGGAATACAATTTAAATATTTCATGTACAAAAGCAAAACCAATGGCATTTCGTGGAAAAAATCATCTCAGATGCAAAATTGTGATAATAATAATATCATTGAACAAGTGAAATCCTACAATTATTCGGGTTTTAATGTTTCATACTGTCAAAAAGAAGATATAAATATAAAAATACAGAAATTTCTAAGAATGTGTGGAACAATAACAAGAATTGTAAAGAATAAAACAACTCAGGATACTAAACTGAAATTTTATAAAGTTCCTACTATTATCTATGACTTTCACTCATTCAGATAGAAAAAGAAAACAGAGGCAGCGGAGATGAATTTTTTAAGGCCACCGACGGGCTACACTCTTATGGACCAGGAAAGAAGTTCTGAGATAAGAGACCAGTTAAATATTTTTAAATTGACGGATAAAATTGACAAACAAAGATAAAATTGGTACGAGCATCTACTAAGAATGCCAGATAATAGACCTTCTAAAATTATTTTAAACTACAGACCTACAGGATCTAGAAGTCAAGGAAGACTATTTACTAGATGGAAAGACCAAATCTCTTGAAGTCGAAACGGGTCAATGGGCCTAAGCTTGATGTTTATGATGATGATGATGTATTTGTAAGGTAAATGATGAAGTTACGTAGAAACTAATTACTTATGGTACCGCACATTGTTATACTTTTATGAGTACTTTCATAATTAACGCTCAGAATAAGTAATGCTACAAGGAATACACCTACATAATCATAAAATTTAAAATATACTTCTTCTTCACTTCCTGGTTTAGGCATTGATTGCCTGTTCCGTCTTCACTAATAGATCTAAGGCCATCTCTTCCGAGGACGTCCGATATCTTTTCTTCCTCTCGGATAATAATGTAAGATTTTTTTTTTGGTAATCTACTCTCTTCCATTCTTTCTACGTGTTTTTTCCATTGTTACTTATTATATATTTTTTCTTTTGTGGAGTAGAGATAATAATAATTAGGGAGCGAATTTTTAGGCGATGTTAAGAAAAGTTGAAATGAAGTCAGGAATTTGGCAAAAACAAAGTCCGGTGGCGTGCTTTCGTAAAGGCCCTTACGCTTCCAAGAGGAGTGACAGCAACTACTGCTACATACTCGTATGTTAAAATTTCAACATAGTACAAGTATAGTGATTGTATGCTTTTTTCTCCAATCACCTGAAAATAAAATTTACACATTTTTATACTTTAATTTAAAAATATTTCTCCACTATTCTCCACTAAATCAACACACACACTAATATATATATATATATATATATATATATATATATATGTATATAATTTGATTTATCGTGGCCTTTTTTTTTACTCTCAAAGCCTACTTTACAACAATGTTTGTTGATTTATCGCGGCTTTTTTTTCTCCAAAGCCCACATTACTCTTTTCTCAACATATATTTTCGGCAATAAATAAATTTCATTAAATATACTAAGTATACAACATATATTAAAATACTCTGAACGTAGATAAAATATTGTAGACAACACGTTACGAAATTGGGTTTAGTAACTCGCTGCTCTTAGGGTCGGTTTCACCAACAGAGGTAAGTATATTACGCAAGTTTAAGCTATGCATTGTACGTGGGGAAAATTGGCGTAATACAGTTACCTCCGTTGGTGAAACTGACCCTTAGTGGAGCATCTCGTTACTAAACCTCTGTTTTTGTAATTAGTCATCTAAATAACGTATTTTTTTACCTGAACATGTATCGAACTCACTCTTAAATATTTAGCAAACGTGAAGAGTGCAAATATTGTTTACTTTAATTTACATACACGGTGTCCCATTCTAACCTCCCACATTTAATTAATCATAACTAACAAAGTATGCGGAATTATGAAATGAGGCTGGTATTAAACGAAACATGAACTCAAAGAATTTTCATTGCCACACATTAAAACACCTCTATATGTGCACCATTTGTTCAATCTTTTCTTCTGAAACACGTGTACGAGCACCTTCTGATTATTTTTTTAACGCTTCCAGTCGCCAGAAAATTCTCAAGCCATGCCTTAATGTCTTCCCATCAGGTGCATTTCCTCCATATTCTCTCCGGTAATTTCTTTGCACTGTAATTATTGACTTCGTCTCTGCATACCAGAAAACAATTTGCGCTCGCCATTTTGTTTTATGTCATTGTCCGCCGATGTGGTCTCGAGGTAGCGTGCTGCCTTGTCACGCAGCGGGCCCGGGTTCGATCCCCGGTCGGAGCAGTTTTTCTGGGTGAGGTTTTTATGGGGGTTTTTCCTCACCTGTAAGACAAATGTCAGGAAAATTTTAAGGCCCAAACGGTCCCCGAAAATCATATGGCCATCATCATCCTTAACATCATGATCATCATCATCATCCTTCACCGGCGTGGAAAGCAACGGGAAGCTACCACACCTGCAATTCCCTAGTAAATCTGCAAGCATAGCATGAAAACGCAATGATTGCAGTGAACCTGCCTTCGGGCAGATGGATGGATGGATTGTGCAACATGCGACAGATAAATTAACGGCAACAATGAAAACAAAAATTCTTTGAGTTTATCTTTTTACTTTTAATTCCAACCTCTTTCATAATTCCGCATACTTTGAGAGTTATGATTAATTAAAATGTGGGAGGTTTGAAAGGGACACGGTGTATATTTAAATAAGGTCAGTGTATATACATTCGTTAACCAATGATGAATAATATTCGTTGCGAATTATCTGACTGAGGAATGTTCGGTTTTATCGCATCGAATTTAACTTTAGAAGCAACTTACCGAGGTATTGCAGATTATAATCCAGAACCAGGGAGTATCCCCACTGCAATACATCGAAAATCCATACAAGCTCTCTGACAGCGAACCTAGTTCTATCAATACTGATCTAAATCAATAACCGGTTTAATGTAGATAGACTGAAGGAGTAAGACCATATAGTAGATTTTGAATGTTCAAGGATTGGGGGGTTTTCAAGACAGTTCCTCAATTTTGGAAAAGGGGTGGGAGTATGCATGTTAGTTCGGAGATAGAGGCAGGGGTGGGAAGTGTATATTAACATAACTAATGTTGATAATTGCTTTGCAATCACGCACATTTGAACTTCACCCAGACACGTGTTATGTGTGTCACGTTCCTACAAGAATCAATTGACATCAAAACCCCCATGAATATCTCCTCCCGACTATTAGCTCATTTTTCGATCCTCCAAACTTTCATGGTCAAGGTAAATTTATTTTAGACAATGGTGTATTATTATTGCTTCACTGAAATTGATCTCTTGCCACAAACCAGTTATTAATAATATTATTAATATTAGTATTATTCATTATTGGAAATTATGACAGAATTATAATGTCAAGATATCAATAAGTAAAACGAAAATCTTAGCTTTTAGAAAGCTAAAATAATTCTGGAGGAAAAACACATTGAACGAGTTAATCATTTTAAATGCTGTTTTAAAAATGAAGATCTTTTTAACAACCTTAATAAAATTTAATTATATATATATACTTCTGCCCGAGGGCAGGTCTTTCACTGCAATCATAGCATTTCGGGGTGTTGTACTCGGTAGAGCAGTTGCCACGCTGCGATCTGTTCAGATTCGGCCTCTAGCTCGCTGGTTCATCCATATGTGTAACTTTGCTGACACCTCTTGCTGGAAACTCTCCACACCAGTGAAGGGTGATGATGATAGCCAGATGATTTTTGGGGACTGTTGGGCTCTAAGCTTCCCGACAATTGTC
This sequence comes from Diploptera punctata, assembly GCA_030220185.1. Taxonomy (NCBI): domain Eukaryota; kingdom Metazoa; phylum Arthropoda; class Insecta; order Blattodea; family Blaberidae; genus Diploptera; species Diploptera punctata. Next base: position 27,142 of record JASPKZ010002500.1, read on the forward strand.
TCACAGGTGAGGAAAACCCCCGAAAAAACCTCACCCAGGAGCCTGTCCCGACCGGGCCCGCTGCGTGACAAGGCAGAACGCTACCTCGAGACCACAGCGGTGGATATATATATATATGGCACAATTAAGAGAATATTGAAAAATACAAAAGAAGAAACAAAACTAAAATTTTATAAAGCAAATGGCAGTTCCCTTACTTAGTTGAAAGAAGAAACTAAGATATTATAAATGAGTTACATAGTTTTAAACGTTTAGATAAAATAAAACAATCTAGAAAAAACTGGAAAGGACATGTCCAAAGAACGTAAGATGAATTCATACAAAAAATTATACTTAATTACAAACCAGAACGAAATAAGAATGTTGGTAGACCGAAAAAGAGATGAATTCAATTTTTTGAATGAGAATCTATGAGACCGGAACAGGCCACGTGGGCTTAATTCGTGAATTATTATTATTATTATTATTATTATTATTATTATTATTATTATTATTATGTAAAACTATAGGCTTTCACGGCCAGTGTATTGATTCCTGTTTGATTCGTCTTCCGGGCTAAATGGCCGTTGTCCGGTTTTCTTGAAACTCGACGTTTCGTCTACTAATGCGGTAGTCATCTTCAGGAGATTCTGCATGCTCTCTGTGAACTCCTCAACTGTCGATTGCAGACAGCTTGCCTCATATCCACATGTGTTAATCACAGTGGTAGACCATCTTTCAGCCAGGGGATGACATATACTTAGCATGGCCGATCCTCCATTATAGCTGGTTTCCCATAAAATATATATATGGAACTGTTAAGTATAAAGATATTTGGAGGTTAAAGTGCAATAAATAATAATAATAATAATAATAATAATAATAATAATACCACCACAAGTGTAGCAGTCCTTCAGCAATAGCTGCCAACAGATACAGCATACTGTAGGTCTACTGGATCAGATTTACTTTGTTCTTAAGAAGAGGTATCCTCATGGATATATAGTTTATTAATATGCCATTACTCTACAATAAATAATTATAAGTTAATGCTGTGAATATAGTTTGTTATTAACAATATATTAATTATGTTTTTGTTTTCCTACTTCACTTTTTTAATGTGAATGTTTTTTTTATTGCAGGTAAGCCGCATGGCCGACCAATAGAAGTTATTTTACTGATCCTCAGCAAGTAAGGTAATCCTTAATATAAAATTATAGAATATTCACCTGAAAGGTCCGTCTCCTCAACGAGGAGACGGACCTTTCAGGTGAATATTCTATAATTTTATATTAATTTTGAATAAACCTCAACGGAACAAATCATGAATCTTATAAAAGTTGAAGGTAATCCTTGTTATAACGTCTCATATTTGATATTTTTATTTGACGAGTGTCGGGAGAAAAACTAGGAATATCTATTATTTATAAAATAAAACTTCCTGTTATCTAATGGACGATTACCACACTATCAGACGTACATATGTATTTTGTGAAAACAATGAATGCGGTAAAATAATTGTTTTAAATACTCATATCAGATAAATATTTGGAATATCCACACATAGGAAGGAGAATAAAAGATATATCCTATAATAAGCAGTGGAATTTATTGACTTTTTCGGAAAAAGAAACTACGTGCATTTACAATAACAGTATGCAAAGGCCAGTTTGACCGCTCGTCGATATTCCATGAAAAAAATGTCTTCCCCAGGGGATTTGAATCAGGGCAAGTCCTTTGCTGTGCACCAAGGCACCTTACCTTAAACCGCTCGGCTATGGCGCGGGACTGCCCATTTACATATTTCACATATACACTACACATGAGCAAAAAATATAATACATTATTCTCTCTCATACATGTACCTATCTATGCGGTTTCACCCTTGTTTGTAACAATTGAAGTTTTGCCTCGAAACAAAGTTAAAGTACACAACACATACACACACACACAAGCACACACACTTATGCAATAATAGTGAATACAATATAAGATTATTGAACTAAGACAACTTCTTTTTCTTCTTTTTCTTGAACTGATTGACTAAGTTAATTTAGTTATGCTCTTTTATCCATAGATGTCAGCGAGTGATAGGGGGTCGGTCTAACGCCTCGATGAGACATCTAGTGCGCTATTAAGATAATACTGTGTGAGAAACTGTCGTTAAATTTTGCATAGAGGTGTTTTTTATTCAGGTTTGTAGTTCTTATACAAGCCTTAAAATCTTCAGATCTGGATCCATGACTTAAAGTCCCTCCCGGAGGTCTTGCTCCTTGGATTCTTGTATCCTAAAAAATCCATTGACCACAGTCGGGTTTGAAGGCGTGTCCCTCGAAACTAGAGGCAAGGAACATAGCCACTAGCCCACCGAGACGCTAAGACAACTTAATGTGTCACTTAATAAAACTGAAAACTGGATACAATTACCAAATACGGCAATGCATTTTTTGTAAGCATTCTCTGTATCATTCATCTCAGTCAAATCATATTTTCATCATTAAAAAATAATATTCTTAAAATTGTACGGTCAGTATATTGATAAACCACGCACTGCAAACCATTTGTACGGTTGCTAATGGTGCAGTTTTCTTTTTGGATCGTCTTTTGTTTCCGTTGATTATATTAGCGTAGAGTGCATAACATCCAAGGTTATTAATTAAAAGCCTTTGCCCGGGCCCATAAGAGGCAAAGATTGATTCATCTTTCTTTCCTAAACACTTAAACATAGATCAACAATAGATCTCAAAACACTAGAGTAGTTCCTGGTTCTATTTAAATGTAATGTATCATTATTGTTATTATTCATGAAAGGTAGACGGAAAATAAAGGAAGCTAGAATGATCTCCTAAATAAGTAAGTTTCAGTACAGGAATATCAAACAGCAGCATGCACAAAAATAACTTGAACATTAACCAGGAATTGTATAAAAATGATGTTTAATATAAAGAAGACGTCTGAAATTGATGAAAAATATAACAAATGTAAATACTTGATCATTCTAAACGAAAAGAAGATAAATAATAATCCTCAACATGACAAAACTATATCATACCTCACACAACATTCATACCACGGTCCAAGCCAGGGTAGTCTTTCCCCGGTCCTCAGGACCAAAACTTAAACCACGCCACTCGCGGCTCCAGACGACGTTGTCTCAACTCAAAGTTCCGATCGAATGATAATGTTCTTGGTGTGCATTGCGTATTTGAGCGTTCCGAGGTAGAAGGGGAGATGCGCAGCACAAACAGCGCAATAGGAGAGGTAAAAAGGAGAGTGGGGGTAGATGCATAGAGAAAGGATATTGGCATCGTTCACGAATCTTACAGTTCAGGGAGGATAACGGCACTGCAGTAGCGAACCGAAAATCGCACTTTCGGTTCAAAATGTTAGATTGGTATCAGTGATGCATTTATATAACAGCTCAATTGTTTTTGTAAAACCTTAAATCCAGCTTTTATCGTAAATGGACAAATATGGGTTTTCCTAGCATTTTTCCCCCGATATCCTTAATTTATGCTTGTGTGAGTTTAATTTGAGTAGTCGATTAATGATATATTTTAATTAAGGTAAAAAAAGTATTACTTAATAATAAATGTTTGGAACATAAAGCCAGTAACTTTGAACTGGAAAGCTATTTCGACAAGTACTTCAATAAACGCTTGAGATTTCCCTAGATTTTTTGATGCAGGCAATGCGAACAGAGTTGTAGTAAATGCATTTGTGTGACGCAAAGTTGGAGAGAGCCTCGGAAAGAATTTTTAAACAATGGCTTATTCAAACAGAGGGGGAGGGGATGAAATAAATGGAAGGTAGGTTTGGCAGCCGGGACGAATTTTTATATTTTTCTTATTTAAGTAGATGCTGGAATAATAGCTAGCATCTTGTTCCTTCACTCTCGTGTGACAATGCAAATAAAAAGAGTGAGATTTCTTCTTTTTATTTTCCATTAGTCTAAGAAGCGTCTTTGATCTGTTTAAAGCCCAGGAGGTAGGGAATAAAATTGCTGTCGTTTTATTATTTATACTAGCAAATGGCAGTTTCAGATTCACTGTACTGTTTATATTTCGTGAACTGTGTTTTTAGATTTTTGATTACATTATAAAATATGAGGCTCTCTTGTTATATCCTTCCCCCCTCAAAGTATTTTAACATCAGTGCTAGGCATCAAGAGAAAATAAAATTAAAGAAGCCAAATTTAAACAATCATGGTTTATAACCAAGTTATTCTCCATTTCCTGGGTTAACTTTACCTTAATTTGGACTCATTGTCTAATTCACTGACTCACATTTTATTGGGAAACTGTTACGTCTTGTGGGTAATTAGAATTTTTAGATCGATCGACAATTATAATCAATACTTCTAAAATTCATTATAAAACACAATTGAGGTTATGCAATATAATGTTCCATCCATAGTAATTCTGCCCGAAGGCAGGTTCTTCACTGCAATTTTCAAGCTATGCTTGCAGCTTTATTAGGGAATTGTAGGTGTGGTAGCTTCCCGTTGCTTTCCACACCGGTGAAGGATGATGATGATGGTCATATGATTTCGGGGACCGTTTGGGCCTTAACGTTTTCCTGACATTTGTCTTACAGGCGAGGAAAAACCCCGATAAAAACCTCACCCAGAAAAACTGCCCCGAGCGGGGATCGAACCCGGGCCCGCTGCGTGACAAGGCAGCACGCTACCTCGAGACCACAGTGGTGGATAATATGTTAAAATATTGAAATAAGTACCTGATATAGCAGTCGTTCGCAACTAAATTAAACGTATGTTTAAGAAACTTCGTCAAGAGGTTAAAAGTATGAAGGCCTTTCAAAATTAAGTTTCATCCTCAGCATTCTATTTGGAACACCAAATATAATGCCATTCTATTTGGAACACCAAATAGAATGCTTAGAGACACCAAATAGAATGCTGAGGATGAAACTTGATTTTGAAAGGTTTTCATACTTTTAACCTCTTGACAAAGTTTCTTAAACATAATTTAATTGAGGACGACTGCTATGTCAGGTACTTATTTTAACATTATACAACAATTATAACCTATGCATTCTTACATGTGTACCTCAGAAAAATATTCTTAATTAAAATACATTTATTATTGTTATTAAAAAGAGAAACAACTTTTAAAACTCATAGTGAATCATCGTTGAGGTTATTTTTAATAAGTTAAAATAATACAATTAGTACCTGAAATATCGTCCTCAACATTAAAATTCTTTAAAATTGTGTAGGCCTTTCAGAACTAATATCTTAAGCAGCTGGATTGGATCGTGTTTAAGAGTCTCAGTTATGTCACGTGGAAAGGAAATTCGAGTAATCGCAACATTAAATGTTTTGTTAATCAAATATCATTACTACTTTCGCTTTTTACTCATACTTCTGTACAAACACAAATCATGTAATCTCACATAACAAGTTCCTGTCACTCTGTATTATAAAGAGTAGTATACAATCTTTCAACGATTCTTACCTAGCGAATGGCCGGCCAATCAATGCCCGATGATGGCATAATGAAATGATAGATAGCGCATTCTACACTTTTTATTGTAGTAGGCCATTATGTCGGCCTCTTGATTTCCTCTAAAAGCGTTTTTTACAGTCATTATCCTCTAATAATTTATAGATATACTTGGAATCGATAAATGCTTTATGTTTACCAATATTACTTAGTCATTTGTTTATGGATACGTATGCATTTCATGCTTTTGTTGTGAAAGTATTCAGTAGAATTAAAGTAAGAAAAATATTTGGCGATTAAATGTTATTATTTTCCAAATAATAAAAACGAATAAAGTAAAGTGATCCCACAACAGACCCGGAGGCCCTTGGGGTAGTAGGAGGTTAAGGCTCCCACTTTTTCTAGACAATCGGCACTTTATGTCAGCCGGGTTGTCAGCCCTGCGTGACGGCCGCCTTTACCCCCAGAACAAGCGTCTGGTACTCATTTCAGTTAGAGGCTGAGTCGACCCCAGGGCCATAGTGCCGCCAGAGGGTTTGGGTCAGTTTAAAAATCCTGACCCCAACGGGACTTGAACCCTCGACCCTCCGGCTTGTAGCTCAGTGCCTTAACCACTACGCTACGGCGTGCCCCATTAAAAAAAAAAAAAAAAAAAACGAATACCACTTGAATTAATTAAATTATCGAACCGAATATTAATAGTCCGTGGCCATGGATAAGTTTGAATTCAAAACGTATATATGGCAGTTCTCGTCAATATTGTTTAATAATTTGCAATGGGATTTGGAATCTAAACATGCTATCACCATTCATTAATACTTTATGATGGAGTGTGGAATAGCATTAGTTAGTGGTCTTCTCCAACTAGTGAAATTAAACTAGAACAATTGATCCTCTTAGACCCATTATGAATTCAGATGGGCAAATTTTTAAGGATATTTTCTCTATTAATACAGTTTATATCTAAAACCGGCTTAATAATGTAAACATCTTCCGTTGCCAATATTCTATGTAGTAGCAGTAGGACTTTAGACAAAAAGAAGAGATTATTAAATATTGCATTTATATTATCCTATTACTTCATTGACCTGCCTTCTTTCTTCTTTCTCTCATCGTGTTTGTATACCCTGAATCAAGGTTAGACTTTTGGTCGCCCTTTCTTCAACCTCTCGGGCGGCAGAAATTTAAACTATTTAATAATTCCAATCAGTTTACTTGAAAAAAAAAAACCGAAAATGTTGACAAAATATTTCAGTGTTACTTCTTCTTCATAACAACCCATCCTTGATCTTATCATCCTTAATCTTCAGTAATACCAGATACATTTGCGCATTTACAAAATCACGGGTGTGCCATTTACAATTACGTATGAATCCTGTCGTCTTACGAACTTAAGATCTCGGATAGCGGAGCCAGGGATCTCTCGTTTTGTCCCACTTCTCTAAAAATAACATTTAAACTCAATATATATATACTATATATATATATATAGATATATAGAAGAGAGAGAGAGAGAGGAGACGGAGAGGAGAGAGGAGAGAAGAGAGAAGAGGAGAGAGAGAGAGAGAGAGAGAGAGCGAGCGAGCTATTACTTTCCCGGTTATATTATATGGATACGAAATATTGACTCTTACTTTAAGAGAGGAGAAAAATATTACGAGTATTTGAGAATTAAGTTTCTTAGGAAGATTTTGGACGAAAGGGAGATGAGCAGAGAGGCGAATGGAGAAAACTACAAAATAGTGAGCTACATGATATTTATAGAAAACCAGATATAATAAGAACGATTAAGTATCTCAGGACTTGTGACACGAATGGGGAATGAAAGAGGGTCATGGAAACTCTGAAAACCAGAGGCAAAGCACTCAAGTAGGTAGGCCACGAATAAAGTTGGAGAATAACATTAACCATGATTTGAGGGAAGTAGAATATACAGGAGTTAATCGGAAAACATTAGCTGTGGATAGGAATGTATGGAGAGCTTACGTCCGCGCGGCCATAAAACTGCGGGTTTGATAGTGCCAGTGAATTAGTTAGTTACTATATGTTACTAGCATATAACAATGCTATACGTGCCCCCTCCCAGAACAGATCTCATAAACCACACAGCTGACAGACAGAGAGTTCAAAAGCCGACAACGCGGAATGAGCCACACTACTCTAATTTGGACATAACACTCACTTCATGGGGTTTGGTCCATCTTTACGGAGGGTCAGTTAAATATGTGAAATGTAGGCATTAACATTCTGTTAAATATATTTCTGTCCTCGATACAAATTTAATAGGTCGGGGAGGGCAACTTCTCGGCCCTAGATCGAGACATATCCAGTATTAATTTTATGGCCATCGAAATATCACGACAATGAGGGTCGAGGCGTGGAGAGAAGCCTCTGGAACGGAGGTCTAGAAGCATCCACGATCCACTTGAGTTGGCGACACACGTATCTGTTTCTACCAATGCGAGACTGCTATTCTCGTCTTTGCCCGCGAATTTCAAACGCCATTATTACGAGATTTGCAATATTGAATATATAGCTCCCATTTTCTGGTGTCATTAAAGTAATATTGACTTTTCCTTGGTTAGCAGAAATTTAATAATGGCTCGAACAGTTAAGACTTACATTATATAATTCTATGAATGTTCTCTTAAACCCAGCTCTGCAAATATTGTTACAAGTGTTCAAATATATAGTTTTTAGGTTCTTTTGTACAGTACATGTGAAATTGAGATAGCAGAGGATTAGTGTATTTATTTTACTTGATGACTTGGCAATATCACTTGCTTTGACATTTCCAGTCTGGTCAGAGAGTCCTTTGATCTATCTCACAGCTACAGCAATGCCTGTCGTGAGATATTACAAATTAATTGCTTAAAATTCACCTGTACAGTTACGTTAGAAACAATTTTAATGTTGCTAGATAGAGCAATATAATTCAAACTACAAATACAAACTAAATATACATAATACTACCCGTAAAGTTTTATAGGTTGTTTTAGATACGTTAGTTGTGCGTTTTTATAAAAGAAATTCCAGTCTCCGAAAACTTATTAGAGAGTAATGTGCTGTTGATAGGTTGAACATGTAGCATATGTCCTTTGGACTTTGAAAAGATGGATTCTAATAGGATACAAAGGAAAGTTATAAATGAATCACCTAATCATCATTTGGGTATCTGCCATACAGAGTTGCGATGTTTCAACTGTTTCAAATCACGAGAAATATGTGTAGCCTAACGTTTAATAACTATGACTAGTAGAGTGCCGTCATATGTGTTACTGCATGAATAAAACGCAATATAGTTATCCAGTCAAAAGTACTCATATTGTATTTTTTTAAATATATATTTTATTTGCAACCTCTAATAACATTTTATCACGGTTCGAAAAATAACTACATGACTCTTAACACATCAATAACATATTTTTCTGTAATGAATCATTGGAGACCATGGACTCCTCATATCAAAACACCCGTACAGCATCCTTGAGCATTAGTGCTTTTAAAATCCATTACGAAACATTGAAGTCACTATATTTCGATAGCCCTTGCTTCTCTCTCAACGAGACATAGGCGTTCTCCTCCAAATAACTAACTCATTGGCACTATCGAACCCGTAGTTTCAAGCCGTGCGGACATAAGCTCTACATACATCCCTATCCTGAGCTAATGTTTTCCAATCATTCCCTGTATAATCTAGTTCCCTCAAATCATAGTTAATGTTATTCTCCCACATCATTCTTGGTCTACCAACTGGGCGTTTTCCCTGGTTTTCCTACAAGAAGCATCCATGCACGTATTTCATTCCCTATTCGTGCCACATGTCTTGCCCATCGCAGTCTACGAGACTGAACTGTTCTTATTTTATCAGGCTTCCTATAAAGACCGCGTAGTTCATTTTTATGTGGTCTTCTCCATTCACTTGTCTGTTCATCCCTCTTTGGTTCAAAAAAATTGCTGAGAACTTTATTCTCAAATACTCGTAATCTGCTTTCCTCCCTTAAAGTGAGAGTCAATGTTTCGCATCCATGGCGCTCTCTTCCTATATGGGATAAATTTAACCATACTAATTTAGTTGCACTTGTTTTCGGACAAATGTCACTGAATGGCCCGTGGTCAGCGATAACCTTCACGCTCATATTTAAATCACTATAATTATCTTGTCTTGTTTCTTGTAAGCCCATGTTTCCCTTTTAACAGAGATTTAGGCGCTCTCCCCCTACAGGGAAGAATTTGAACCATACTAATTTAGTTACACTTGTTTTCGTATAGAGAAGTGGTCATTTGAGTGGTCGGTGGTCAGCGTTCCGCCTCATACTGACAACTAGGAAACCAAGGTGGTACTAGGACAGGAAAATTCGGTAAATTTTGCTTAGAGGCCTTTTCATTCAGTGTTAAGAATTTTTTACGAGCCTGAAAATCTTCAGACTCGGGACCCACGGCTTAAAGTCCCTCCCGGAGGACTTGCTCCTTGGATTTTTCCTTCCTAAAAAAAATCCATCGACCCCGGCCGGGTGTGAACCCGCGACACTCGGAACCAGAGGCAAGGAGCATAACCACTAGCCACCGCGGCCGATAGGCTATATAAAAGGTTAAATAATAAAATACTTACCTGAGATCTCAGTTGTCCTCGACTAACAAGGGAACTATCAACAATTTCGTGTTGTAATCTATCTTGAAACTTCTCCCAGAGAAGCCTTGTGATGTATCAAGGAAGTGTTCAAAGAATGTATTTGCCGTTTTTAACTGCAAGGCATGATAATCGAAGCCGGAATCCAGCAATGGAAACTCACTGTACCGAGTAGATGGATTCTCTTCTTTAGTAAGAGCGGAGTGGATTGAGGGGAGACGTGGCGCGGCGCGGACGGCAGTAGTTAGGGTTATCCGATTGAGGGTCTTTCCACTTTTCAGCGGTTGCCCTTTTACCAGCCGGCTGCTGGCCCTTCACATCCACATGTGTCAATCACAGAGGTAGATGATCAACAGCCAGTGTAGGGGTGACATGTGGTTAGCATGTCGAGTCCCCCAGCCGTTATAGCTGGTTCCTCAACCTGGAGCCGCTACTTATTGTAGCTACCCAATTGCCTCACGATGCTGGGTGGGCAGCGGTCCCATACTGGCCGAAATACCATGAGAAAATTTGTTCCCCCATGGAGACTCGAACCAGCGCAAGTCCCGTAGCTCTGCGCCAAGGCTTCCTACCTTAACCGCTCGGCTACGGCGCGGAACTAGGGTTATCCAATCTACCAATTCATGAGTTGTATTACGTCACTATAATTGGAAGCTATCTCCGGAAACTTACCGTTTCCGTGCTACAGCCGTTTGAGAACAAGTATTGCCTGAACATACGTCACGTGTCTCAACAAGTAATAGCTTCGCGATTCGTCTAAATCGAAAATTTCCCTATCGAGTATTTCAAAAAAGCCAATTTTTTCGAAATTTTGAAAACTGCAAAAATTGAATGTGGAGGGTGTATCCGGGATTATTAATGCAAGTTATGATTCAGTTTCCATTTTGTTTCTTTGGTTATTAATGAGTTGAATTGTAAAACAAATGATATACTGTATCACGTCTCATAATAAATTACTTGTAAAAGTGGTCACATTAAAAACATATTTTAAAACGGTTGTAGCACGCAAATAGTAAGTTTCCGGACATGGTTTCCAATTGTAAATGTTTTCAACTCAGTCCCCTCTACATGTCCTGGACGTTTATAAGGGGAATTTTTAGAGCATCCTGTATATCTATACGATGGACGAATCTCTGTCACCACTACCATATTGATTTTTAACATAAAATGTACTGCAAAGATGTATGGAATTTAATCCAGACATATTGTACATAATCTATCAAAAATGTTACACTACCACCCTTCTGGGCACGGGGTTAGAAATTTTACAATAAAAATGTGCAATTCCCGGATATCGAATCCGGTCCCACTAGTTTGGAGGCACTCATATTACCTCCTGACGTAGTGTGTTTATTGATTTATTTAGGTTTGGTAGAGGTAAAGTCATATGGCGTCCTCTTCACTTTTCATCATGGCGAATCCGCCATTTTAAATATGATAATTAAGGGGCGGATTCCTATGACATGTCAAACCCTATATTCTAAGCTTCAAGTAAGTAAAAACATTTATATGTGCCTTATTAAGATGGAAGTGGGGAGGCCACGTCGCAAGAATACAGGACGACAGGTGGACAATAAAAACAACTATGTGGGACCCGTACACAGGCAAGAGACAGCGCGGAAGACCAAGACGACGATGGGCTGACATCTTCAAAGAACGAGCAGGGGCGTAATGGTCCAGAGTTACCGGAGGAAAAGCTGGAGAACGATGGAGAGCCAACTGTGTATTAACTAATCACAGAACAGACAGTGTATACAAACCAAGTGCTACATCCAAGTCAATTTTCTCACCACGGAGTAGCTCACCGGGTGACACTCTCAAATAGAGCTTAACCCCTGTACAGGGAGGCCTTTGCCCTAAAGGGACATATCAGGCTTTATTTATTTATTTATTTATTTATTTATTTATTTATTTATTATTAAGATTAAGTGGTTTTTATTGGGTCTTAAAAGTCATATTTCTCACTTTTTCAGATCTTTGGTCATACTTCTGCTTATTTCTATGATAGTCATATTTTGGTCATATGTTGGGTTTTTTAATAGCCTAGTCATCAGGCGATTGGAAATAACCAAAATTATGTCTGTATAAAAATCGTCAGTTTCACAGTACACTTGTTTCGAAGGTTTCTGTTAACAGGTAGCAAACGTTTGCACTGAACAATAGAAGATTTCCTTTTTCTTATGATACATTTGAAAATGTATATGAAAGAACAATTAATATAGTATGAGTAAAAAATTCATTCAATTATAAGGTAATATTTTTGTCTTTTTAGGTCATAGTTAAACATTTTTTTAGGTCATAAATGCATGCATATTTTCCATTCTTTAGGTCATAGAAATCCGCCCCTTAAAAATATTCATAACATGCATAATGCATTATTTTATTAAACTGTCGCATAAGTTTTTAATGTAATGTTGTGTGCCTGGTGGAATTTTGAATGTATGATTCACTGGAAGTTTGTTCCAAACGGACGTATATTCCATGCGGAAGTTTATTCCCAAGAACTGGAAGGAGTTCATGAAATTTTGTTGGTCGCGGGTTCAAATCCGACAGGACCCCATACACACGAACTATCGTGATAGAAATTCAGAAAAAGGGAGGATTCGAACTGCTACCACACCCAGCATACAGCCCAGATCTTGCGCCTTCAGATCACCAACTGTTTCGATCCATGGCCTATTTAACCCATTTCTTGGGTGAAATTTCGAAAACATTGAATCTATGGAAGTAGGTCTCAACGAATCCTTCACATCAAAGACCAGAGATTGATATGGTCGCGGGATAATAAACCTCGCTGAAATATGACTCAGTACCATGTAGACTGACGATATCTACTTTGAAAGACTTTTTTAATTTCCTTTCAGGAAAAAGTCAATTTTTTTTACAAAACGGCATTAATCAACCCTCTCTACGATATATTCATAGAAAATTAGATAGATCTTGGGTCAAGAATTACATGTTCAGGTACATGTAAAAGATATGTACAAACTAAAATTGCAATGGCAGAAAATGCAACTAAGACATTACGTCGAATAATTTGGAACAAAAATATTGCAAAGCAAACTAAAATGAAAATCTAAAAATCAAAAAATAAGACAGAATAAAATAATAATAAATCAATTCCTTTGGAGAGAAATGAATGTCACCACATCTGTTGTTAAGAGACTTGGAAATCAAACTCTTAAATGGTATAGCCATGTACAAAGAATAGAAAATGAAAGATGGCCAAAAAATGTATCACCCCTAAGAGAAATAAACGTGGCAGACGAAGATGAAATCTAAAACATATGTCAGAACTATAATGAATGATAGGAATTTGGAAGAAGGAGATTGGAATGATAGAAATAAATGGAAACTGAAGACGGCAAACCTGTAAGTGGGGGAAGCCGAAGAAGAAGAAGCAGAAGAAGAAAATTAGATAGTAGGCCTACCTACCCAGCTGCTGAGGATAGAACAAGAAGTTCTGAAAGCCTTCACTATTTTAATGAATTTTTATTTGTTGAAGACGACTGACATTTCAAGTACAAATTTTAATATTTAATGTAAATAGAAAGACAAATGTCGAAAACATATGTTGTACTTCAATGAAACGCCTTTTATAAGATTTTCTTCTATATTTTTTTAGAGCACATTCGGCACTTTCATGAATATATTCGTAAACTGTGCAGTTGAAAACGTAGAAATTCGCTGACATCCAGGGCAACAAAAATAAATATTTTTTTTTGTAGAGCTGTGTAATATATTCAAGAGAACCTTAATTCATTTGTGGAATAAACCAATAAGTAGGATTAGCAAAAAATTTAAAAAAAAACTTATAATTAGGTGAGAATAAAGTACTTAGGAAAATTTTTGGACGAAAGAGAGATGAACAGACAGGTGAATGGAGAAGACTACATAACAATGAACTACATGGTCTTTATAGGAAGCCAGATATAATAAGAACAGTTAAATCTCGTAGACTGCGATGGGCAGGACATGTTGCACGTATGGGGAATGAAAGACTTGCATGGAAGCTTCTTGTAGGACAGCCAGTTGGTAGACCAAGAATGAGGTGGGAGAATAACATTAACTATGATTTGAGGGAAGTAGATTATACAGGGAATGATTGGAAGCATTCGCTCAGGATAGGGATGTATGGAGAGCTTATGTCCGCGCGGCCATGAACCTACGTGTTGGATAGTGCCAGTGAGTAAGTAAGTAATTAGTCAAGATTTTAAATAAATAAAATCTTGACAAATTTCCTATTGACAATCGTTAAATGAAATTACGAGTAATAAGTAAGGTATATTAATAAGGTATAGATAGTAACCTATTAGAGTTAATTAAGTGTTTGGTTCTAAAAACAGGAATGGAATCAGATGCAAGAGAAATCAAGCAGGGAGCTTGGAATCGGGAAATTTTAGTATCAACTCCACTGCTGTGCTTAAAATAGAAAGGAGAGATATTCAACACATGTGCTAGTGGAATATCCATAAGCTCAGAAATAACGTGTCGGTTAACTAAGATATTGCCTTACAGGGATACGTCATTGTATTGCTGTTAATCATAACAACTGACAATGAGACTCAACACGTGTTGAGAATTAACTGGGAAGTACAATATCCTCGTATCTGATCATGCTTCATTGATTTCTCTATCATTTAATATGACTGTTGTCTGAAATCTCGCTGTCATCGCCACGAACTATTAACCAGGGTCCTTGTTACAGGCAAACATATCAAGGGAACCTGGGATTTCACTTGGTTGTTATAACAATAACAATAATGATGATGATAATAATAATAATAATAATAATAATAATAATAAAAATAATAATAATAGCAGCTTTATTTTACCTGGCAGAGTTAAGCCTTCAGGCCTTGTCTACCACTCATCCAGGTTTAAAGAATATACAAAAATTACTGTTATATCTAAATTACAATAATCAAAATTATTACATAGTATATCTTACTTACTCATTGGCACTATCGAACCCATACGTTCATGGCCGCGCGGAAATAAGCTCTCCATACATTCCTATCCTGAGCTAATGTTTTCCAATCATTTCCTGTATAATCTACTTCCCTCAAACCATAGTTAATGTTATTCTCCCACCTCATGCTTGGTCTACCAACGGGTATTTACTCTCTCGTTTTCCTACAAGAAGCTTCCATGCATGTCATTAACACCCCATTCGTGCCACATGTCCTGCCCATCGCAGTACGAGACTTAACTGTTCTTATTATATCTGGCATCCTATAATGACATGTACTTAATTGTTATGTAGTCTTGTCCATTCACCTGTCTGTTCATCTCTCTTTGGTCCAAAAATTTTCCTAAGAACTTTATTCTCAAATACTCGTAATTTCCTTTCCTCCCTTAATGTAAGAGTCCATGTTTCGCATCCATATAATGTAACTGGTAGAATAATAGTTTTATATATTTTCAGTTTAACGTTTTTTGAAAGAAGTTGGGACGTCAAGAGTCTCTGGAATGCATAATAGCACGCATTTCTAGAATTGAGTCTATGTTTAATTTCTTTGTGCATCTCATTCCTATTTGTGATTATTGTTCCTAGTTATTTGAATTCAGCCACTTCCTCAAAATTTTTCATTAGCTGTCTATTTCTATTATATAATATATTTCTATGTGTGTGACCATGTTATTTAGTGTTGAAGGTATTTACTTCTAGTCCCAATTTCTTAATGTTACTCAATAGTGTGTGCGTTTGGCCTTTTGTATATCTTCGCTATCTCCCAATAGTAGCCTACAACATAATCAGCATAAACTAATAACTTATTAATACCATTGAATTTTAGGCCTTCTTCATCCTCTAAAGATCTGATGGCAAGCTCTAATTAAATAGTAGAGGAGATAGTATATAAAGGACTACATTACATTTTCAACTTTTCCATATAACCTAAAATAATCACAGAAAATTTGTATGTAGGCCTTAGGTATGTTGGTTAAGAAACGTTGATAAAAAATCAGGAAATGAAGCCAGTATGCTTTAAACAGTATTCATTCCTTCCTCAAGCATCTGAACACGAGGGAATTGTGTAGCTGCTGTTATCTGTTAACATGAAAATAACTAATTAATTCAGACAATTTTGTGGAAGTTAATGGTCCGTTAAAGTAGATGTGACTCTCCACTTTTCATCATTAGAGCTACGAGTTTTTGTGGATGCTGTCTGTTGTTCCGCCGACCTCTCCCCTACAAGACGAGATCCTTATGGCCCTTCTCCGAAAACAACTTTTTCAATCACACAGCATTTATTCTCAGAACGTAGATGTAATGGAGAACAAAGAAATTTGTGTGAAGTCAACTCAAAACGTCTGTAAATACTGGAGACCAACGATAATGTTTGAAGATAGTCTTTATGATCAAAGAACTACTAAGAATTATAAAAATGAATTAATTAATTTATACTAAGCACACAGAATCGATAATTATCTCTGAATGAGACAAAGGCGTTTTTCGAAAGACAATCTGCATACCTTTATAATTGAATATTATTTTACTGTGCACTATACTATTCTGCTAACACGGTCTGTTGTTGCGATGTTGCATTTTCCGGTTATTTTTACTCTTTGAGGTACAACTTAGCGTAGTTGGTTAAGGTAATACGGTACAAACCGGAAAGCCAAGGTTTCGAGTCCAGATTGTGTCAGGATTTTTAACTCACCAAAATGTTATATAATGGTTGCATTATGACTCTGGGATTGGCTCAACCTCTAACGGAAATGAGTACCAGACGCTTGTTTTTTGTGGTAAAGGAGGCCGTCACTCAAGACTAACAACCCGGCTGACAACAAGTGCCGAATGTCTAGGAACATTTAGGAGCTTTAACCTGCTACTATCCCAAGGGTCTCCTATGACCTGTAGCGAGATGACTTTACTTATAGGCCTACCTTCTTTAAAAACTGAAAATTTTATACCTTTATATCCTGATGTTCCAATTTCTTTATTTACGTTGTAACATCCATTTATTTTTAACAAATGTGATTTTTGTAGAAAGATATATAGTTTTCAGTTCCTAGTTGCTAAAATTAGTGATTAAATATTTTTTATAGACGAAATAGACTATATAATACGATCTTCCTGTTACCAACCTGCTTAGCAACCCCAAAAACTGTGGATTCGATATTAATATAGGTCATTTTATATTTTATTTTTTCACGCCCTTTCACTTTCCCGTTAGAAGTGCTAAGATTAAACTTGGACTTATGGCAACTGGTCTGTCACCAATCAGTTTAGCGACCACGAAAAGTGTGGTTTCGAATTAATTTCAGAAATGTTGGACTTTTTATTTTTCGCTCTTTCTCACCCCCCCCCCCATCCTCCAAAAAGAGTAGGCTTACTTAGGTTCAAACTTGGGGTTAAATTACATCGGATTAGCTATCACGAAACATCGTATTAGACACTGATATCAGCAGTGTTCAAAAAGCTTTACATACCATCCCCTCTCATCCTCCTTTTCCAGATTAATGGTTATATGTTTATGAGTTCGGTTGAAATCAGGAGTGTATTCCAGAATTATTCTGGAACTTGTATAGCTCATTTTCGATTTTTTTTATTATTTAAACGTATATATCTCTCCATAGGGATGCTAGAGGCCTCGTTTCCCTTACATAAACTTTTCCAAATTGCAATTAACATGTGTACTAAGTTTGGTTGAAATTGGTCCAAACATTTCAGAATTTTGCTGGCACATATACACACTCAGTCCACCGCTGTGGTCTCAAGGTAGCGTGCTGCCTTGTCACGCAGAGGGCTCGGGTTCGATCCCCGGTCGGGGCAGTTTTTCTGGATGAGGTTTTTCCTTACCTGTAAGATAAATGTCAGAAAAACTTTAAGGCCCAAACGGTCCCCGAAATTATATGGCCACCATTATCATCATCATCGCCATCCTTCACCGGTGTGGAAAGCAACGGAAAGCTACCACACCTGCAATTCCCTAGTAAAGCTGCAAGCATAGCATGAAAATGCTATGATTGCAGCAAAGGACCTGCCTTCGGGCAGAATTACTATGGATGGATGGATATATACACTCAAGCGGTGTATGTATGTAGCCTATGTATGTATACTCTCTCAGAAGAGATCTAGCAGTGTGCCAAAGGGAGCACTGGAGTCGAATCCACAGAGATTGCCTAGAAGAAGAATAAGACCAAAAATTACATGATGCAGCACTGTATCAACAGAAATTTAACAACAAAGGAAAAGTTGAAATGAAGTTAGGAATTTGGTAAAAAAAAACAAGAGTTCGGTGGCGTGCTTTCACAAAGACCTTATGCTTCCAAGAGGAGTGTAAGGAACTGCTGCTATTATTATTATTATTATTATTATTATTATTATTATTATTATTATTATTATTATTATTATTATTGTTATTGTTGTCCCGCGCCGTAGCCGAGCAGTTAAGGTAGGAAGCCTTGGCGCAGAGCTACGGGACTTGCGCTGGTTCGAGTCTCCATGGGGGAAGAATTTTTCTCATGGTATTTCGGCCAGTATGGGACCGGTGCCCACCCAGCATCGTGAGGCAATTGGGTAGCTACAATAAGTAGCGGCTCCAGGTTGAGGAACCAGCTATAACGGCTGGGGGACTCGACATGCTAACCACATGTCACCCCTACACTGGCTGTTGAACATCTACCTCTGTGATTGACGCATGTGGATGTGAAGGGCCAGCAGCTGGCTGGTAAAAGGGCAACCGCTGAAAAGTGGAAAGACCCTCAATCGGCGGATTGTTATTGTTATTATTATTATTTTATTTTATTTTTATTAGGAATATTCCACAATACAGTGTTTCTCGTTCAACCCAAAATGTTTTGTTGCCAGAGGTGCATGTCTAAAGCACCTCCTTTCCTCAAATTTGTAGCTTCCATTATCTCCTCACTCCACTATCCCTCTTCCACTTCTTCTATTAGCTTTCCAATCAAGGTTCTTTAGTTATTATTATTATTATTATTATTATTATTATCATTATCATTATTATCAATAAAACACAGTCATAAAAACATTTAAATGGTATCAACGCGTTTCGATAGCTCGTCTTGATAATCATAGCTATCGAAATGCGTTGACGCCTTTTAAATGTTTTTGATCGGTGATTGGGTTTTATAGATAACAATGTCTCACATATTTCATCATCGCCAAGAAGATTCTTTATATTTTTTGCGAGTTTATAAAGTTTGAAATCTTCTTTTTTATCGTAATATCAGTATAAATATAAGTAAATTCCATGTAAAGAATTTCATTGATAAAATAAACAAGCAATGTTTAATTACATTTTAAAAAGTCACACCACAGATTGTGGAAAAGTCGCTAAGTTCTATTGATTGACCTCTCTTACATCTTTGCCTCAAAATTAAATAGATGTCTAAAATAGCAAGAGTTAGTTTGAAATTTTGCAAGGCTTCTGGAGGTGGGAAACAATAGAAAAGGTCAAGAACAACTACATCTAACAAACTGTTGAATTAACCTTTTGTATAACTAAACTGCTTACAAAATGTTTGCTAGTTCTATACATAGAAATTTCCAGGATTTCATTCACGTAGTTTGAGTTCAAATTTGTACAAAGCGTAGGGTGGTCAGTTCTCTACAAATTACGATTTAAAAGGGAGAAGGTGGACATGCAAAATAGGCTGTAGTTGTATTTCACTAGCCTGCCAAAAGAGCAAAGAGATTTGTGTTGAGATTCGGGTCGATAGACATCAGCAACAACTTTGGTGTAGCTGTGCTAGGATTAGTTTGTCGTTTTGTATCCCATTTGACCGAGAGGGGGAATGAATTGGGTAACCAGGAGTGTGTAAACTTCTGTAAACTGGATTTTCTGTCATTATTTGTGGCATTGTACAAGTTTTGCAAATTATATTAAGGTTTTACGTTTGGTGAGACAAATGTTTTAGTTTTGTGAGGCATCAGGATGGCCATTCTATTTCCTTGTAAGGAAGTAATTGGTGACGCATTTGTAAAACAGATTTCAGAATTACGTTGGCTTCATACATACAATTTGCAAGACCGCGCGGCAAACAATACCCAATATCAGTAAGAAAGGATGTATAAGATAAACACTAAGATATTATAAAGATCTTCTTCTTCTTCTTAATCATAATTTGTAGGATTTTCATCCTGTTTATTTCCAAAATCACTCCTCGGAGGAAGACGTATTGCATGTGCATTCACTGTCTATCCATATCTTGGCTGGTCTTCCTCTTGTTCTTCTCCCCTCCATTGATCTATTATAAAGATGATGGATACAAATTCGTGGTACTGCTGAAGTTGTTGCTGTCACTGGCTAGCAGATGACATCTGGAATCTATTTATTTGCGGTATCTTTTCTTAGCTAGGTTTCGCCATTTCTAAATTCAAATACATACTGAGATTTTTTAAAATTAAGATTTAATTTAGATATATCCAAATCAAATTCTACCCTCTTTAAAATAAAATTTTATAAGTACTGTACAAGACTATGAGAACACTATAAATTTATAAACTTATACACTATGTCAAGGGAATATTTAAAAATAGAACAGTGTGGACTCAGTTCCAGACACTAAACTCAAAAAATTCTATACCATCCTTGGAAGAGACGAAAGCCGTGGGTCCCGAGTCTTAGATTTATGGTTTCGGAAAATAATATAAAAGCTGAAATAGGAGCCTTTTGACCTGATTTCAACTCTTTTTACACACAGTTTTCCATTGTGACACTAATGACCCGACTTGTTTAACTACGTCATTAAATAAATTAATGTTACAGCAACTAAATTGTTCTACGAATCCACATAGGATTAGGATCGATTCATAGAAATGGAACATGTTGACGAAATAAAATTTAAAACTAATAAAAGTATTTCATCTAAGTCAGTTGGATATTTCTGGGACTATTTAACTCATGCCCCAAATGGGAGTCAATGACCAATCACGTTTCAATGATTTCTGTATTACAACCAATCAGAGACGTGTTTCACGAAATAATTATCAACGTTAGGATTATCATATATTAAGCAAAGCTCCTCCTTTTTAATATTCTGAACAGGTCTGACCGTTATTTTGCAGTGACTGAGCCTATAACAAATACGGCTACCAGATTGTATATAATAGTGCTTACATGTCAACATTTGTAGCAATTGATTATACCACCAAAAAAAGAAACCACTGTTTGCACTTTCTTAAATGTATACGACATCAAAAATGAATTAATATACAGATTGATGTGTTTCATTTTTTCTCCACTAGAGAGCATTCTTACAATATTGCGTTCCTTTGGCAATAAATAGTATGATCTGGTTGCAGTGATAAACAAAAGAAGCAGTAGAAGCGTAGGCTACCTATCGGTTTCTCATTAGTTTTCAAACATCACCGTTTACTTTAAATATAAAAATATTTTTAAATAACTGTAGTTAAATAATGATTTGTGAGTAAACAGCTTTATTTTATTCGTTAAATAGTCCTAACAAATGCCACTCTTGATTTCCAAATTCTCTAGATAAATTCACTCCTCACTTCGTGAGTCGTGAATTTATCGATAATTTGGAAATCACTCGTGGCATTACTTATGATAATTACGCATGTTTACCGACAAAACATTTCTGTGACGTATAATTGAGTGATATCATTAGATAGAGCAGTGTTGTCTACACGTTGGAACACTAGCCTTGGAACACTTTTTTTGATTTAGGGAATACATATGGAAAACTCGTACAAAAAATCATACATTCTTTCGATACCTAAAAAATAGTAGATACATTTTAAAAAGCATATCAATATATATATATATATATATATATATATATATATATATATACATGAATGAATGTATGTATGTATATCCTTTATAGACTTTTAAACTGTTCAACAGATCATTATTATGCGGCGAAAATCATTAACTGTAGGAGTTCACCTGAAACTAAAATTTAAATATCGTTCTAGCGATTGCAATTTTCGATGTTTCACAACAAAATTCGGAATGTTCTATTAAAATAAACCGAGGTAGGTATTGTCAAAAAATGAGTGAAACCCGACAATTAGAAATGCAGGTTTACTTGAAATCCTAAAAAAAAACTGCTTCGACTACACAGATTTTGATGAAAATGTTTGTGTTTGTTTGAGTCGGTCTCTGGATGGTTTAGATTCACAATTGGACCCTCTAAAACCATTAGACGTGGGAGTTCACGTGAAAGTTTAAAAATATATGTAGCGGTCACAATTTTCGATGTTTCACAACGAAATTCAGTATACCCTATTCAAATAAACCGAGGTAGATATTATAAACAAAATTAGCTAAACCAGACAATGATAAGTGGAAGTTAACTTGAAATCCGAAATTAAAACTGCCTACACGACTTTACCGATTTTAATGAAAATATGTGTGTTTGAGTGGGTCCCTGGATGGTGTAGATTCACAATTGGATCCAGTAGGTGGCGCTGCGATCGGATAATAGGATTTTTTTATATCAGATGTGTAGTCATCGGCATTACCGACATATTCCGCGCGACAATAATGTGACGTCATAATGCACGCTTCTTGAGCAATAACAGATGACATTGAGGAGTTTTCTTGCGAACCTATTAATTAATTAATTTTGTGGTAAAGAAGTAACATATTTTTATCGTCTGGCCATGACACGAGAATTGAACGTTCGGGCAAGACAACGTCTGCCGTGTCCGGTAATAAGTTATATAATTTCATTAAATAGCAGTTACCAAACAAATTTTAAAGTCAAGCCAATGATACAAGAATTGTAATCTGGAAATTGAAATGTGATTTAATTCCGCGTGGAATACGGTTTGAGAAGTACTGAGCTAAATAAAATTTTGGTTACAGTAGCCAAATCAAATCGTTGACCTTATCATATATGGATTTATTTGGAAAAAAGTAATGAAAACTTATGCAGGTTTATTTGCAAAAAAATAAATTTCAGTAATTTTGAGTAAATAAAATTCCGTCACTAACTCGGTTAACTGTGCGAATTCCTTTGCAAGTTGAGTTCATGATCCTATTTAGAGAATATATATTTGCTTTGTTATTAATTTACACGCTCTAGAATTACTTTGCGACGAAGTAAAAATGGCGGTTGCTAGAGTGATTTTTTAAATTTCTGGTTTCAAATAAATCCACTTTCTAATAAATTTGGTTTTTTTTTTGGAGAACATTTTCTTCGTTTTATTTCAATAGCATATAGGTCCTACTGAATTTCGCTGCAAAAAAAGAATTGCGGCCGCTAGAGCGATCTTTAAATATTTGTTTGATTAACTTTTCCTAAGATCCGATTTTATTCCTTAACGATCCCTTCCTTACTTTATTAATATAATGCTATATGCCGATTTTGGTTCCCAAAAAAACAGTGCTACCACTCGGGCTTAAATATCACACACACACACACACACACACACACACACACACACACACACATACACATCCATCCATCCATACATCCATAGTAATTCTGCCCGGAGACAGGTCTTTTAATGCAAACATAGCATTTTCATGCTATGCTTTGCAGCTTTACTAGGGAATTATATGTGTGGTAGCTTCCCGTTGCTTTCCACACCAGTGACGGATGATGATGATGATAATGATGATGGCCGGATGATTTTCGGGGACCGTTGGGCCCTAAGTTTCCTGACATTTGTCTTACAGGTGAGGAAAAACCCCGAAAAAACCTCACACAGGAACCTGTCCCGACCGGGAATCGAACCCGGGCCCGCTGCGTGACAAGGCAGCACGCTACCTCGAGACCACAGTGGTGGACACGCATGCACATAGATTTTTTTTATGTGGTCATTTTTTGTGACTAGTTAGGTTCGATGAAATTATGTCTTTTTTTTTCCTTGAGAACAACCTGAATAGCTTGATTCTTTCAGAATTTGTTAAAAAAGAATGAGAGTGAATACAATAATTACATTATGGGCATTTTATCTTCGCAGACACAAATTTGTGATATCCGACCCAAAATCACAGTCATATTACTTGAACGGTATAAAATAACTTTATTTTAAAAATACTTTTCATATAAAAACGACAAAGCAACGTTTTTTACATTCTATGCATTAAAAGGGTGACTATAAGTGCGTGTCTTCGGGCGGGGGAGGGGAAATTTAGCGCCCCGCTGTATGTATAAAAATAATTGTTGCCTGTAATGGAAGTAGCCTAATTTAACTAATTTATCAGCCTGATTCGAGTTTTATGGTCTCTCATCGTAAACCATTCATTTTCAATGTCTCGTATTTCAAAGTGCTACAGAGATATTACTAATAAAATTCAGAGATGAATCGACGCATGTTAAGATAACCATAAAATTATATATCACGTTCAATAAAGTGGAACATAATTCATGTAAGACGCTTCCTAAGATAACACAGAATTATCTGCCTGCTCAACGTACTTCATTTCATGTAATTAAACCAATTCCTTACGTCAGTGTAGTCAAATGGTTGTCAATATCAAATAAAGCAATTTACCTTACAAGGGAACACTCTACCTTTTCATTGCCGAAGCCTGCTATGTATAGTTTTGTGAGTTGTATTTTTTTTTATTGCGGATGAGCCCATGTAGGACTACGCAAAGTACTTAGAGGCGTTTCCTTTGAGCCCAAATTTCTTTCATTCTTTTGCTATGAGCTTGTTTTCTATCATCTGTCCAAGTTGTTCCAGTTTTTTTTTCTTCGGTTTGTCCTCTTGGTCTACTTGCCACTTATTCACCTTAATTCTAAATATATCTCTGTTTGGGATATCTTCTTTAGTAATTCCTGCCAATTTTAAGTCCCTTTTTGACTTCATCAATCCACTTCATAGTATCCACTGGAGCTTTACTTCTGTTTTCGTAGAATTCCATTATCTGTTTTGTAAGTCTATTTGAGTTCATTCGTTTAATATGACCATACAATTTTAACCTTCGTTTTCTAATATCACTATGAAAGTCTGTATATATTTTTATTTCCTTTTTACTTCCGAGTCTAAATGCTTCACCTATGACATGTGAACCTAAAACTTTTCTTATAATTTTACATTCTTTTTTCACTATATTTTCGATATATTTTTTTCTGTTCAAAATGAATGTTTCTGCTCCATAGACGCACTCTGGTTTAATTACAGTGTTATAGTGTCGTAAAAAGTATTATTATTATTATTATTATTATTATTATCCTCATCATCATCATCATCATCATCATCATCATAAGTAATACCACGTGTGATTTGCAATTTATCTAGAGAATTTGGAAATCAAGAGTGGCATTTGTAGGGATTATTTAACGAATCAAATTAAGCTGTTTGCTCACAAATCATTATTTAACTATAGTTATTTAAAAATATTTATATATTTAATGTAAACGCGATGTTTGAAAACAAATGAGAAACTATTGGTACGCTTCATTTGCTTCTTCTGTTTATCACTGCAACCAGATCATATTATTTATTGCCAAAGGATCGCAATATTGTATGAATGCACCCTAATGGAGAAATATATAACCACATTATAGGTATTAATTAATTTCTGAATCCAAAACAAATAACAAAATACAAACCTAAAGGCACCCGAGATGTGGGCAGACCTAGAAAGAGATGGGCTGAAGTCGGAACGGGTCAACAGACCTAATCCATGAATGCAGATGATGGTGATGATGATGATTAATTTTTGATGTCCTATGATGTAAATATGTCAATTATATTATTCTGCAACGTCATTTGCTGGAAAATAATTCGTTTAAGAAAGTGCGAACAGTGGTTTTTCTTTTTTTGTGGTATAATCAAGTGCTACAAATGGTTTTTATATTATCTCCCGCAAGCGCCATCTGCTGACATTCATGCACTATATACACAATCTGGTAGTCGTACTTCTTGGAGAGTCAATCACTGCAAAATAATGCTATGACCTATTCAGAATGTTAAAAGGAGGTGCTTTCTTTAATATGACAAACTTTCGTTGATAAATTCGAGGTGAAACACGACTGTGATTGGTTGTAAATAAAAAATTATTGAAATGTGATTGGTCATTGACTCCCATTTGGGGCATGAGTTAAATAGTCATCAAAAATACTGTAATCTTCATCTCCATCGTCATACCGTATTTACTATTTAAATGTACACTGGTGTCCAAAAGTTTAGGATAATTTGTAAAACGGAAAATCAAAATGCTTAAAGAGGAGCAAGGAGTAAAAATTATTTATCAAAACGTTTCTCAGTACATTTAGTTTAGTTTACATACTAAATTATAATCTCTCTTCAACAATGAAAAAATTAATAGCAATTATAAATGAAAATTGCATTGTTGCAGTTAAGCCCTGTTCCATAAATCTTCATTTTTAAAGAGAGTTATGATATAATCAGATGTAGTGTAAGAACAGATTGCAGTAAAATGGCACAAAGACAACATCTGGACCCTCTGCTTCGGGGTAGAATTATTGGGCGGCTAGAAACAGAGACAGACCACAACTGAGGTCTCCATAGCACTTAATGTGCCACAAAATGTTATATCTAGGTTATGGCGACGGTTCCAAGATACCGGAGACGTTAGGCGAAGACCAGTGGGAGGTCCGTCCAAGAGTAACAAATCCTCAGCAGGATCGATATCTTGCGTTAACTGCAAGAAGAAACCGAACAATGTCTGCCAGACAACTGAGTTCAGAACTTGCGGCCGCCTCAGGTATCAGAGTATCCAGACAAACTGTCTATAGAAGACTCAGAGCTGCTGGTCTGTATGCTAGACGGCCTGTAGTGGTGCGTCCCACTCACCCTTGATAACAAGAGAGCACGTTTACGGTGGAGTCAGGAACATCGCGACTGGACTCTAAATCAGTGGAGCAGCGTGCTATTTACAGACGAGTCCAGATTCAGCTTGAACTGTGATTCGCATCGCGTGACTATCTGGAGGGAGCAAGGAACTCGTTACAACCCCATGAACATCATGGAAAGACATCCATTTGGTGGCGGTGGTCTCCTGGTATGGGGAGGTATAATGATGAATGCACGCACAGAGCTTCACATCTTCGCAGTTGGCACTGTTAATGCTCAGCGGTATAGAGAAGAGATCCTGGAACCTCATGTAAGACTTTTCAGGGGAGCTGTGGGTCCAGAATTCATATTCATGGATGACAATGCCCGACCTCACAGATCACAACTGGTGGATGAGTTTCTTCAGGAGGAAGATATCCAGCGAGGTCTCCGGATATGAATCCTATAGAGCATGCATGGGATGCCTTAGGGAGACAAATTGCATCTCGTCAGCCTCCTCCGAGGACACTTCAAGACCTTCACATTGCTCTTCATGAGGAGTGGAATTTGCTGAGCATCGAACTCCTGAACAACCTCATCACTAGCATGCCACGTCGATGTGAGTCTTGTGTAGCTGTCAGGGGTAATCACACCCCATACTAATCATTTGAACCATTGTTGTTCAACTTTTATGTTCGAATTCTGAAATGCAGTTTTCGTTTGTTGTGAAAATGACAAGTGAATGACGTATTCATGCCATTGTTTCTTTCGTGCCATGTTTCTAATTATCTGTGACATACCTTACCAAATTTTGTATTATTCTGACAAATGCTTTATAATAAGTCGGCAAATGAACTAATTATCCTTAACTTTTGGACACAAGTGTATTAAAACTAGTGTATTACAAATATAACCATAAATAGATTTTCACTGTTTGGTAACGCCATTTCAAATAGAAATGCAAATTTCCTCAGTGCCAGTGGTAATGGTCTTGTCTATTATTATTGTTATTATTATTATTATTTATTATTATTATTATTATTATTATTATTATTAAAGTGGTCCCACACAGGCCTCGAGAGGCCCTGGGGTACTGGGAGGTTAAAGCTCCCACTTTTTCTGGACAATCGGCACTTGATGTCAGCCGTGTTGTCAGCCCTGCGTGACGGCCGCCTTTACCCCCAGAACAAGCGTCTGGTACTCATTTCCGTTAGAGGCTGAGTCGACCCCAGGGCCATGGTGCCGCCAGAGAGTTTGGGCCAGTTTAAAAATCCTGACCCCATCGGGATTCGAACCCTTGACATTCCGGCTTGTAGCGCAGTGCCTTATCCACTACGCTATGGCGTACCCCATTATTATTATTATTATTATTATTATTATTATTAAATCGGCCGCGGTAGATTATTATGCTCCTTGCCTCTGATCCCGAGAGTCGCGGGTTCAAACCTGGCCGGGGTCGATGGATTTTTTTAGGATGGAAAAATCCAAGGAGCAAGTCCTCCGGGAAGGACTTTAAGCCGTGGATCCCGAGTCTGAAGATTTTGAGGCTTGTAAAAGATACTTAAGCCTGAATAAAAAGGCCTCTAAGCAAAATTTACCGAATTTTCCCGTTCTAGTACTACCTTGGTTTCCTAGATGTCAGTATGAGGCGGAACGCTGACCATGGGCCACTCCAATTACATGTATACGAAAACAAGTGTAACTAAATTAGTATGGTTCAGTTTCTTCCCTGTAGGGGGAGTGCATCTAAATCTCGTTGAGGGAAAACAAGGGCTTACAAGAAGATTATTATTTAACACATGCCCCAAAAGATATTTGTTGAAGTAACATGGGAATGCGTTAGAGACCGTAACAGACAACTAGGTTTAATACGTGAAAGATGATCATTATTAGTAGTAGTAAGTAGTAAGTAGTAGCAATAATAATAATAATAATAATAATAATAATAATAATAATAATAATAATAATAATAATAATAATAATAATAATAATAGTAGTGTTGAGGCGAAAATTTGGAGAATATACTCCATTCAGGATTTTTCTCATTTCAACAGCAGCAGTAGTTCGTATCATGTTTTTTTTTTTTTCACAAGTAAGTTAGATCTCCAAAGTTTCTAGAATAGTAAAGTTTAATTAGTAATATTATTTTTTTAAGTTTGTAGTGAAAGTATGTTATTTTTTGTTGAATTCTGCTGAATAATGGGCTACTTTCTTCGTTCTCCTGGTATCACTACTAAGTTTAAAAGTCTGATTTAAATTAACTTGGATCTGCAGAAGACGAAAAGAGAAGAAAACGTATTGGCCCAGGGGATGGTTTGAGATGCTTGCATACTGTAACAAGATTTTATGTACGCTCTCTCTCTCTCTCTCTCTCCTCTCTCTCTCTCTCTCTCTCTCTCTCACACACACACACAGCATGATCCCTCGTTTTAATCCTCATGCTGCGAGATAATCTTCTTGATAGTATAACTTCGAGAGGTTAGAATGGGTCTTATGTCATGGTATTAACTTACAATTACGCTTAATCTTTCGGCATACAGAAAGAGGAAGAAAGATTTATTTTTGCCAGTATTCTTCTGAGTTCTTGAAGTACAATTTAATAATAAATCCTTTGCACGATAACTCTATAAAAACTAAGGCTATCTAAAGTGATTGCTATTACTGACGAGCAGATGCCAGCAAAAATAAAACGTCGTAAATTATTAGGCTGACAAATTTGATATTACATATGTATGTGATTTTAAAACACACACACCCACACACACACACACACACACACACACACACACACACACACACACACACACATACACACACACACACACACACATATATATATATATATGTATCCATCCATAGTAATTCTGCCCGAATGCAGGTCCTTCACTACAATCATAGCATTTTCATGCTATGCTTGCAGCTTTACTAGGGAATTGTAGGTGTGGTAGCTTCCCATTGCTTCCCACACCGGTGAAGGATGATGATGATGATAAGGATGTTGATGACCATATGATTTCGGGGACCGTTTGGCCTTAATGTTTTCTGACATTTGTCTTACAGGTGAGGAAAAACCCATATAAAAACCTCACCCAGAAAAACTGCTCCGACCGGGGTTCGAACCCGGGCCCGCTGCGTGACAAGGCAGCACGCTACCTCGAGAGCTACCTCGAGACTCATATATATATATGTGTGTGTGTGTGTATGTGTGTCTTCAGATTTTTAGGATAGAAAAATCCAAGAAATAAGTCTTCCGGGAGGGACTTTAAGGCATGGGCCCCGAGTCTGAATATTTTTTAGACTCTTAAAAGATCCTCAAGTCTAAATTAGTGTATCTGAGCAAAATTTAACCCACCTTCCCCATCCAAGTTGTCTACTAGATGTCTCATTGAGGTGATATGCTGACCATGTCACTCACTGACATCTTTAAGAAAATAAGCTTAACTAAATTTAATTAGCCTTACTTCCCGCCAGGGATGCACCAGCGTCTCCCGAGGTACATATGGGATGTTGTGTATGTATGTATGTATGTATGTATGTGTGTGTGTGTAGTGTGTGTGTGTATATATATATATATATATATATATATATAGTAGATTTTCGCGGATATAAGAATGAGTTTTCCGCGTCTTGGATTCAAGGTCGGCCTCTGGCCACTGATTTTTTAATAATGGCATGTGGGATCATGCCGAAACTCGGAATCGGTGGCCAGAGGCCGGCCTTGAATCCATGACGCGGAAAACCCAAGAAAACTTTTTTAATAATAATAATAATGTATGTATATATATATATATATATATATATATATATATATATATATATATATATTCTTTCAATGCTCTAATTCCTATATTTCCTATAATTTTGGTATTAAATCCTAATATTTTATAGATTTTGGCAAAGAACGAGGTACTGGTTCCTGTTGTTTCCACATCAGAGACACCAACGTCGAATTACAGTATATTTCTTTATACTATGGACTCCTCGGCTTATAGGTATTTCGCTTTTCATCGTATATCTAGTAAGGTTTACGTGATTTGTGTCGAATCTGAGAATAGGACCGAAAGTGTAGGTCAAATTTTTTAAGACAATAATATCTATTTGTCTGGCACTTCCTTGAGTGGATAGTCCCTAGACCTTTCCTATAAAATGAACACGACTTCCTAGAATGTCTCTCCTAGCATAAAATTGACTGTAACGTAACTAACGGAGCTATAGTACCATGACACAGTCACACAACTTTAGATTCAATTGTTTTAACCACATTTCGCTATTTCTTGTTTCAAATCATTAATATCTTTAAGAGTAAGCTGTTAGTTTATGTTGATGATGTAGTACTATTGGGCTATAGAGAGGAGATACTAAAGGTCAACATGCATACACTATTAATAAATTGGGACTGGAAGTAATTATCAATAAAACTAGAAGTTTGATCACTCGTATAGATGCATTATGTAATGAAAATGGACAGCTAATGACAAATGAGGGAAATTTTGAGGACGTGGCTGAATTCCAAATATCTAGGAACAATAATCACAAATAGGAATGAGATGCACAAAGTAAATAGGCTCAACTCTGGAAATGCGTGCTATTATGCATTACAGGGACTCTTCACGTCGCAACTCCTTTCGAAAAACGTTCAGCTGAAAATATATAAAACTATTATTCTACCAGTTATATTATATGGATGTGAAAACATGGACTCTTGCTGTAAGGGAAGAAAGGAGATTACGAATATATGAGAATGAAGGTCTTAGGAAACTTTTGGACCAAAGACAAATGAACAGACAGGTGAATGGAGAAGATTACATAACAGTGAACTACATGGTCTTTATAGAAAGCCAGAAATAATAACAGTTAAGTCTCGTAGACTGTGATGGGCAGGACATGTGGCACGAATGGGGAATGAAAGACTTGCATGGAAGCTTCTTGTAACAAAACCAGAGGGAGAACGCTCAGTTGGTTGACCAAGAATGAGGTGGGAGAATAACATTAACAATGATTTGAGGGAAGTGGATTATACAGGGGATGATTGGAAAACATTAGCTCGGGTTAGGGATGTATGGAGAGCTTATGTCCACGCTGCCATGAACCTACGGATTCGATGGTGCCAGTGAGTTAGTTAGTTAAGAGTCTAGGTAGCTCGAGAGGCAAGATATCCGACTATGGACTCGGCGGCTCCGTTTCGATCCTGCAAACTATGAGTTAAGATTTTCTTCACACATTTCTGCCCGATCTCCTTTAAGGACCATCCAAGCGACATGTAAAATGACCACTAAACGTTCCTGGGTAAAGACATAAAATTGACAAGTCTATTCCCGTTTCGCACCGTTGGCTAGAAATTCTAGATCTTTACATACACTCTCTTGAGATTTCATTACTTGTAAACGTAACATTTTTACATGTAACGTCTTGTTCAGTTGTTCCCGTCCACATCGAGGAAACGATCATTACTCCGGACCTATACGCCGAACCAGATGAAAGGGACGCCGTCCGCAGAATAATCGACTCTCACCTCCTCGACAAGTGGCAACTGGAATGGGAACAGGAGCCCCATGGACGCCAGACATTCCAGTTCTTCCCGAGAGTCCAGAAAAGAATGCAGACTACATGGATAACTCGCAGCCACTACACCACACAGATCCTTTCAGGTCATGGATTCTTCCGCTCCAAACTGCACGAAAGAGGACGTGCCGACTCACCTCTCTGTGATTGTTTCAATCCCGGAGAGGACGACGTAGTCCACGTGCTCTATCAATGTACCAAGTACAATGTCTTCAGGCAGGAGTTGGAAGAAGCAGCCATGATCGGTGAAACACAATGGCCGCCCGCCTTAGAATTCTGGACCGGGAAAGAAGCCTTCAAATCCCTCACCAAGTACACAAGAAGAGTCTTGGGATTAAGAAGAGACGAAGACCAGCGAAGACAAGAGAGGTGTTAAAAACGTCACCAGTCTACTACTACTACTACTACTACTACTACTACTACTACTACTACTACTACTACTACTACTGAACACACACATAGGCCCTACACATATACACAAACAAACAAAACACACTTTATTTTAATTTTATGTAACAACAACACACTACAAATACCCGAATTGTATATTCATTATGTATTTCAATAAAGATAAGATATAGATAGGGACATAGAGCAGACCCGGGGATAAGGGCATTTTGCCAGAGGTAACCCGGGGGGTGGTGGTGGGGCTCTAAATAAAAGTAATAATAAAATGTTCCTATTCTATGAATCTAGAGTAATTCGTACTTGACCCTTTTACCCATAGAAATATTTGTAAGATATAGTTGTAAATCGAACCCAGAACTCCTGTAATTCTTGTAAGACACAGGATGGTTTCTACAAATATTTATTCATTTATTTTAGTGTACTCGATATCAATAGAAGTGGCTAAATTAAAGTACGTGGGAACAATAATTACAATAAAAATGAATTGCATAACGAAATAAAGCATGCGCTCAATTCTGGAAATGCATTCTCTTATGCATTACAGTGACTCGTTGCCCCAACTCCTCTCAAAAAACGTTAAACTGAAAATATATAAAACTGTTATTCTCCCAGTTATATGGATGGGAAACATGGACTCTTACTTTAACGGATCTAAGAGTATTTAAGAATAAAGTTCTTAGGTTAATTTCAAAAAGATGTGGAAACAAATTTAGAAAAATATAACAGATTAAATGGTATAATTAGGAGAAATTTTGGAAAACAAATGAGGAAAGAAATCCAATTGAGATTTCATAATGCCATAGCCAAACCTGCTCTACTATACGGAAGTGAATGCTGGACACTTCGAGCAAAAGATAAATCCCGCATTAATAGTTCACAAATGAGATTCCTCCGATCACTAACTGGAGTAACATTAAGGGATAGAATAAAAAGTGATGAGATAAGGATGCAGTGGAATAGTAGGGAAATGGTTGAACATATACAAAATTATCATAAGTAATGCCACGAGTGATTTCCAAATTATCGATAAATTCACGACTCACGAAGTGAGGAGTGAATTTATCTAGAGAATTTGGAAATCAAGAGTGGCATTTGTTAGGACTATTTAACGAATAAAATAAAGCTGTTTACTCACAAATCATTATTTAACTACAGTTATTTAAAAATATTTTTATATTTAAAGTAAACGGTGATGTTTGAAAACTAATGAGAAACGATAGGTAGCCTACGCTTCTACTGCTTCTTTTGTTTATCACTGCAACCAGATCATACTATTTATTGCCAAAGGAACGCAATATTGTAAGAATGCTCTCTAGTGGAGAAAAAATGAAACACATCAATCTGTATATTAATTCATTTTTGATGTCGTATACATTTAAGAAAGTGCAAACAGTGGTTTCTTTTTTTGGTGGTATAATCAATTGCTACAAATGTTGACATGTAAGCACTATTATATACAATCTGGTAGCCGTATTTGTTATAGGCTCAGTCACTGCAAAATAAACGGTCAGACCTGTTCAGAATATTAAAAAGGAGGAGCTTTGCTTAATATATGATAATCCTAACGTTGATAATTATTTCGTGAAACACGTCTCTGATTGGTTGTAATACAGAAATCATTGAAACGTGATTGGTCATTGACTCCCATTTGGGGCATGAGTTAAATAGTCAGATTAAATGGTTTCAACACGTCCAGAGAATGTCAAATTCCCGTTTACCAAAGATGATTTACCACCTCAACCCTAAATGCAAAAGAGACCTCGGAAGACCCTTCAACCAATGGAAAGATTAGTTTTTGTAGTCGCAGAACGGGCATCATCACCCAATACTGCATTCGGAAGAAGAAGAAGAAGAAGAAGAAAGTTCTTAGGAATTTTTTTGG
The DNA here is from genome assembly GCA_030220185.1 of Diploptera punctata. Classification (NCBI taxonomy): domain Eukaryota; kingdom Metazoa; phylum Arthropoda; class Insecta; order Blattodea; family Blaberidae; genus Diploptera; species Diploptera punctata. Next base: position 61,761 of record JASPKZ010002500.1, read on the forward strand.
ACGGAAAAGAGATGAACACACAGGCGAATGGAGAAGACTTCATAACAGTGAACTACATGACGTTTATAGGAAACCAGATATAATAAAAACAGTTAAGTTTCATAAACTGCGATGGGCAGGACATGTGGCGCAAATGGGAAAGGAAGCTTCTTGTATGAAAATCTGTAGGAAAACGCCCAGTTGGTAGATCAAGAATGAGGTGGGAGAAAAATATTAACCATGACTAGAGGGAAGTAGATTATGCAAGGGATGATTGAAAAACATTAGCTCAGGATAACGATGTATGGAGAGCTTCTGTACGCGCTACCATGCACATACGAGTTCAATAATGCCAATGAGTTAGTTACTATTTGATATCGAATGAAATTCATGTTGTTGAATTTTGATTACATATTTATCTTTCAGAATTTGTAGCAACTTCCCTGTAAAATTAACTTTTAATGTGTTTTATTCCGAATTTTACTTTAATGCAGTTTGTTTTGCAACACCTTGAAGAACATTTGTAACTTTTATTGACCTGTTGTAAGAATTATATGCATCCACATCTGGTAGTCAGTCCTTGTAGACCCATTGATGTTGACATAATGGACAATGCAGGCGGTCGCAATAAATAAGAACTCAGTGATGCGTCACTGTTTTCATATGAAATAAAAAGAAATATATAGGGGTGGAGACACAATTGAGGTCACGAGGTTAAAGATCACGAGTCTAACAAATGTTCTCTCTTACAGTTGAACTAGTTTCTGATCATTTATAGTAGCAAAGTGTTGTTATACGTACATTCATTTAGGAATATTGGTTTGAGACTCTCACATCTGGCCTACACTTTTACTAGAAAGGTGTACACTATTATCCATCAAAATTATAGATTCATTATTATTATTATTATTATTATTATTATTATTATTATTATTATTATTATTATTATTATTATTATTGTTATTATTATTATATGGTGCTGAAGTCTGGCAAATTCCTACCAAGGAAATGAAAATAATTTTAAGTACATAAATGGATGTTTTAAGAAGATCAGCTGGAAAATCTAGAATGGATAGAATACGAAATAAAGAAATAAGGGAAATTATGGGTGTACAAGAGGAGCCGGACATCATAGACATTATAGAAAAGAAAAGATTACAGTGGTATGGCCATGTCAAAAGAATGCCAGAACAAATATTGCCTAAAATTGTTATGGAATGGATCCCAATGGAAAGGAGGAAGACCGAAGAAAACGTGGATAGAAGGGGTACAAGCAGCTATGAATATCAGAGGAATGGAGGAAGATCAGGATGGACAGAGAGGAATGGCGTTTGGTTTCCGGAAGACGGCGGCAGCTCCCATATCGGATTATTATTATTATTATTATTATTATTATTATTATTATTATTATTATTATTATTATTATTATTATTATTATTAACTTATTCACCGGCACTATCGAACCTGAAGATTCATGGCCAGGCATACATAATCTCTCCATATATTCCTATCCTGAGTTTTTTCCTATTATTCCCTTCATAATTCTTCCCTCAACAAATCATTGTCAATATTATTCTCCCCTTATTCTCCCCACATTTATAGTTTGCCTACCTATTGAGTATCTTTCCTTCTGGTTTTTCCGTAGAAGACGTCTCCATGTTCCTCTTTCATTCTCCATTAGTAATAACGAGACTTACCAACTCTTCTTATTATATCTGATCTCCCCATGAAGATCATGTAACTCACTGTTAAAGAGTCTTATCCGTTCACTTGTCTTTTCGTCTCTCTTTGGTCCAAAAAAAAAAACACCAGGTTGTCTTTCATGACATTTCTGGCAAAAAAATCTAAAAACTTTATTCTTAAATACTCGTAATAGTTTCTCCTCCCTTAAAGTAAGAAACCATGTTTCGCATCCATACAGTATAACTCCCTCTATTAACTCCATGACGCGACAACCCTAAAACGTCCATGGCCTACTGCTTCTATTAGGCCCCATTATTGTTGTTGTTATTATTATTATTATTATTATTATTATTATTATTTCTGGTGCACTGGTAAAGAAGATAAAACCCTGCAAATTGTATTTTGGAAAATTGAAATACTTTTAATCATTTTTAATATGACCCAAACTTTCTGGCGGCACCATTGCCCTGGGGTCGACTCAGCCTCTAACGGAAATGAGTACTAAACACTTGTTCTGGGGGTTGTTCGCAGGGCTGACAACCCGGCTGACATCTAGTGCCGATTGTCCAGAAGATGTGGGAGGTTTAACCTCCTACTATCCCAAGGGCCTCCTGAGGCATGTAGTGGGATCACTTTATTTTTACTTTAGTTAGATATCCTAATTTGTGAGGAACTATAAAAGATTCTTCCAATGACGGAAATATGTTTATGACATCACCCTATTCACAATGAAGGCATTGTAGTAGAAAATAGGCATGTGTATCTTATTATTTTTAAAACAATTTGCTTATCCCCTTTTTACAGGCGCACCCTGTTATTAATATTATAGTATTATTATTAATATTGTTATTATTATTGTTATTCTTATTATTATTATTATTATTATTATTATTATTATTATTATTATTATTATTATTATTATTACTTACTTACTTACTTACATACTCACTGGCACTATCGAACCCGTAGGTTCATGGCCCCGCGCGGACATAAGCTCTCCATACATCCATATCCTGAGCTAATGCATTTCAATCATTCCCTGTATAATCTACTTCCCTCAAATCATAGTTAATATTATTCTCCCACCTCATTATTGATCTACCAACTGGGCGTTTTCCCTCTGGCTTTCCAACAAGAAGCTTCCATGCAAGTCTTTCATTCCCCATACGTGCAACATGTCCTGCCCATCGCAGTCTACGAGACTTAACTGTTCTTATTATATCTGGCTTCCTATAAAAACCATGTAGTTCATTGTTATGTAGTCTTCTCCATTCACCTGTCTGTTCATCTCTCTTTGGTCCAAAAATTTTCCTAAGAACTTTATTCTCAAATACTCGTAATCTCCTTTCCTCCCTTAAAGTAAGAGTCCATGTTTCGCACCCATATAATATAACTGGTAGAATAATAGTTTTATATATTTTCAGCTTAACGTTTTTTGAAAGGAGTTGGGACATCAAAAGTCTCTGCAATGCATAATAGCACGCATTTCCAGAATTGAGCCTATGTTTAATTTCTTTGTGCATCTCATTCCTATTTGTGATTATTGTTCCTAGATATTTGAATTCAGCCACTTCCTCAAAATTTCCCTCATTTGTCATTAGCTGTCCATTTCCATTATATAATGTATTTCTATGTGTGACCATATATTTAGTTTTATTGATATTTACTTCCAGTCCTAATTTCTTAGTGTTACTCATTAGTGTGTGCGTGTTGTCCTTCTGTATCTCCTTGCTATCGGCCAATAGTACTACATCATCAGCATAAACTAACAGCTTATTAATACCATTGAGTTGTAAGCCTTCCGCATTCTCCAAAGATTTAATGGCATGCTCTAGTACAAAAATTAAATAGTAGAGGAGATAGTGCATCTCCTTGCTTCAACCCATTCTGGATTTCAAAAGTGTCCGAAAACTGTTTACCTACACGCACCCTACTCTTTGTGCCATTTAGACACATTCGTATAAGTCTAACTAACTTTTTATTAGGAATTCCGAACTACAGCAGGATACTATATAACTTCTCCCTCTTAATTGAATCATATGCTTTCTTGAAGTCTACATATAGTTGATGTACAGTACCATTATATTCCCATTTCTTTTCTAAAATCTGTCTTATACTAAAAAGCTGATTTGTTGTAGACCTGTTTCTTCTAAATGCACATTGATTTTCTCCTAGAATGTCTTCAATATAGGGAGTAAGTCTGCTGACTAATATATTTGTTAGAATTTTGTACGAAGTTGAAAGTAATGAGATGCCCCTGTAGTTGTTGCAATCAGTTTTATCTTTCTTATAAATTGGTACGATAATTGATTCCTTCCATTCATCTGGAAGAGCTTCTTTTTCCCAAATCATACTAAGCAACCAGCGTATCTTGACCATCAATTTTTCTCCCCCTGATTTTATCAGTTCTGCTGGGATCTCATCTGAACCTGATGCTTTATACATCTTCAATTTTTCAATCGCCATTTCAACCTCTAATGCACTTGGCTCTGCGACTAGCATTTCTGCTGTCTGTAACTTATCCTCCTCAATGTCCTGTTCTGTATGTACATTTAATAGCTGATTAAAGTAACATTTCCATCTATTTAATATACTCCTAGAATCTGCAATAATATCCCCATTTTCATTCCGAATTATATTTGTTCTAGCCTTAAACCCTTTCTTCTCTATACTAATTCCCTGATATAATTCTCTAATGTTCCTATTTTTTGCATTCATTTCAAGATCATTAATCTTCTCTCTCAAATATTATTATTATTATTATTATTATTATTATTATAATTATTGTGTACATTCGTTATATTATGACTTGTATGTACTTATTTACTAGCATATTAAGGTTTTCTCTTCCACTCAATCAGAACTAATAAATATTACATTATGATTTTAAAACTAACAAATTCACATATTAGTAATGCACACTAAAGAGTATTAGCACATATCGTCCTCATTTCAGTGATATGTGGATAAGGTATTAGTAAATGGATAAAATTTGCATAAATATGACAGAGAAATGTAGGTCAATTATACAGAAACACAGAAAAATAAACGAAAGAAGGAAAACGTTTTGTACAAATATACTAAACAAATAATAAAATTGCATAAACATAATGTTAAATAAACCTATCTGTATTAAAAATTAAAATAACGTACATGATCATACCGATTTGAGATGACAATAAATTCTAAATACTGAAATATAGAATTAAATATGAAATACTGAAAGTTTATTAGCTTAACACATTATAACAAATTAAACACGTAAATAAGCTCTCCATGTATCCATATTCTGAATTAATTAATATTTTGGAATTATTTCCTCTATAATAAATTCTAGGAGATCATCAATGTGGATTTAGAAGAAACAGGTCTACAACAGATCAGATTTTTAGTACAAGACAGATTTTAGAAAAGAAATGGGAATATAATGGTACCGTACATCAACTATATGTAGACTTCAAAAAAGCATATGATTCAATTAAGAGGGAGAAGTTACGATATATAGTATCCGGGCTGGAGTTCGGAATTCCTAAAAAGTTAGACTTATACGAATGTGTCTAAATGGCACAAAGAGTAGGGTGCGTGTAGGCAAACAGTTTTAGGGCACTTTTGAAATCCAGAATGGGTTGAAGCAAGGAGATGCACTATCTCCTTTACTATTTAATTTTGTACTAGAGCATGCCATCAAATCAATTGAGAATGAGGAAGGCTTACAACTCAATGGTATTAATAAGCTGTTAGTTTATGCTGATGATGTAGTATTATTGGCCGATAGCGAGGAGATTCTAAAGGACAACACGCACACACTATTGAGTAACACTAAGAAATTAGGACTGGAAGTAAATATCAATAAAACTAAATATATGGTCACACGTAGAAATTCATTATATAATGGAAATGGACAGCTAATGACAAATGAGGGACATTTGGAGGAATTAGCTGCATTCAAATACCTAGGAACAATAATCACAAATAGGAATGAGATGCATAAAGAAATTAAACATAGGCTCAATTCTGGAAATGCGTGCTATTATGCATTCAGAGACTTTTGATGTCCCAACTCCTTTCAAAAAACGTTAAACTGAAAATATATAAAACTATTATTCTACCAGTTATACTATATGGGTGCGAAACATGGACTCTTACTTTAAGGGAGGAAAGGAGATTACAAGTACTTGAGAATAAAGTACTTAGGAAACTTTTTGGACCAAAGAGAGAGGTGAATGGAGAAGACTACATAACAATGAACTACATGGTCTTTATGGGGAAGCCGGATATAATAACTGTTAAGTCTCGTAGACTGCGATGGGCAGGACATGTTGCACGTTTGGGGACTGAAAGACTTGCATGGAAGCTTCTTGTAGGAAAGCCAGAGGGAAAACGCCCAGTTGGTAGACCAAGAATGAGGTGGGAGAATAACATTAACTATGATTTGAGAGAAGTAAATTATACAGGGAATGATTGGAAAGCATTAGCTCAGGATAGGGATGTATGGAGAGCTTATGTCCGCGCGGCCATGAACTTACGAGTTCGATAGTGCCAGTGAATAAGTAAGTATAATAAATTCATCTCTCAAATCATGCTTAATGTTATTCTCCCTACGTACTAGTAGCTTTCCCTCTAGATTTCCTATAAAAAGTTTCCGTGCCCCTCTTCCATTCTCTTTGCGTGTAATATGTCAAACTCTTCGAAATCTACGAGACTTACCTGTTCTTATAACATCTTGGTTTCGTATAAAGATCATGGAGCACACTGTTAATAAATTCCTCCATGCACCTTTGTTCGTCTCTTTTTGGACTAAGTTTTTCCTAAATAATTTTCTATATCTTAAATAAAATGGCATGTATCGTATCCATATGTTATTACATTGGATGCAACACATGATCTTTTACTTTAAGAAAGTAGTAAAGGTAACGAGAGTTTGAGAATGAAATGTTTAAGAAAATATTTGGACCAAAGAGATAACAGATGGGCGAATGGAGGAAACTACATGGCAGAGAGCTCCAGGAAACGTCGTTATAACACATTATACTAATTTCAAGTAGTTTTAATAGGTAATTAGGGCCTATACTTAATATTTAAATATATTCCACTCAATTTAATAATTCCCAAAAAGTGAGTGATTACTCATGCGAGAACTCAGTTATAAACTTTTTTTTTTACCAATGCCACCAGTTTGTCTTTATGACATTTATGGTACTCTCTCTTGGCGGAATTGTAACACAATTCTTAAGTTGGGGCGCTTGGAAGATAGAGTTAGGTTACCCCGAAGATATGATAGGTGATAAATGATATTGAAGCACGAGGAGAGTCCTTAAATCAAAACTTACCCCTAGACCACGGCGCTGGAATTTTGAAATGTTCTCTAGAATAAATTATAGATAATAATTTTTTAATATATTGCTTCTTCAAATATAATCAGTTTCATTAATATGCGATAGCGATAAGATTTGCCCTGTGGATGAAGTAGGCGACCTAAGCTAGGAACGTGGAAATGTCATAGACTATAGAATACAATACAATATCTATATATGACGTAGCCCATTGTTGAGCCATAGCCTCTCCTTTGTAAGGAATTACTAGACCAAGTTAATTTATAGTTACCTTATTTGCTCTCAGATCTCATGAATGGCGTGCAGTCAACAATGAGACATCTAATAGCCAACTAAGGTATTACTAGGATGCTGAAGTCGGTAAATTTTGCATGGAGGCCTTTTCATTCAGACATCTTTTATGCGCCTGAAAATCATCAGACTCGGGATCCACGGCTTAAAGTCCCTCCCGGAGGACTTGGATTTTTCGTCCTACAAAATCCATCGACCTCGGACGGATTTGAACCTGTGACTCTTGGAACTAGAGGCAAGGAGCATAACCGCTTGTACAACGCGGCCGACATAGATTACAATATAACACCCAAAAAATAAGTGATTCAAATTCTTTACAAATTGATAGACATGCAAAATCTTTCAAGCCGACTTTTCTTTTACCAAAATCAATTACAAAGTTTTTTTAATTAAAAAAAAGAATTTTGGACAGCCATGCATTAAACATTTCGCATTTATTTAGTAGCAAACAAAACCAGGCAGAACAGTTGTAACTCTTTAGAAATGCCAAGTATAGCGTTCTATACACTAAAACGTTCCCTCTTGTTCGCTACTGAAATTTTCGAATTAAAAGACAGCGTGGGGAATGTGGGAGGGGTTGGTAGTGGTGGGAGAAACGAGGGATATTTTCCAAGATACGTCTCCATGTTTTAAAATACAGCTACATACAATACGTAACAATGAAAACTTTTACTATACTTTAATCCTAGCAATTACTGCTTAATTGTCCTTGGTATTCGTTTGGAAGTTGTAAAAGTGGTAGCTTGGGAGACTTGGGGGGTGGGGTTAAAGAAAGAAGTATATAGAATTCGAAAAACATTCAGAAAGTTAGTGAGATTAAAGTTTAATCAAATAGAAGTCAACGATTCTGTTGTATTATACTTACTTTTAAATGTTATGCTATTTTTTTAGTCTTAGAAAAAAGTGAAATGAAGTGAGAAAGATTGCATGAAATGTTCTCTTTTTGTATAGACGAAGTGGATTTAAGAAATGTGGCGTGGAGAGACGATTTTCATTACAACCTACTAGCTTTTAAAAAGGGTTGAAATTGTCACTCTTTTCAGTTCTTTATGAATAATACATTTTTGTAAATTTACAAAAAAAACTTAATGTAAGTGAAAAGGTATTATGAGCAATTAGTTAATTAGAAATTTAGAACATCTAGGGCTTTTGGAGCTGTTATAACTGATTTTAATGGTTCATACTTGAGGCAGGGGATGTATTAAACTAGGGGCTTATTAAAAGTGTGTGCTGTAATCAAGAAAAGAAGGCTATTTAATAAGTACGAAATGTAAAATACATTTTATATTTACTGATGCCTCAGACATTCTATGAATAAGAGTTTTTGCTATTATTAAATAATTTCTGAAATGAAATGTTGTTTGCTTCTAATCCAATATATAAAATTTGGCGTTGAATTACTGTTGGCTAACATTGGAATATAATCATAAAATGTAGTAATGAAGGAAATAAAGTTTTTTTTAAATCTATTTTCTTAGTTTATAAAATCTGGCATAATTATATCCATCTATCCATAGTAACTCTGCCCGAGGGCAGGTCTTTCACTGCAATCATAGCATTTTCATGCCATGCTTTGCAGCTTTACTAGGGAATTACAGGTGTGGTAGCTTTCCGTTGCTTTCCACTCAATATTATATATATGGCCATTAAAATTTGCATTACAATTTTTGCAGTTTTTAAGTCTACCCCCGTAGTCTCGAGGTAAGCGTGCTGACTTATCACGCAGCGAGCCAAGGTTCAATCCCCGGTCGGGACAAGTTTCCTGGATGAGGTTTTTTTCGCTTTTTTCCGAAAACTTTTAAGACAAATGTCAGAAAACGTTAAGGCCAAAATGGTCCCCGAACATCATCTGGCCATCATTATATTCACCTCATTAGATTAAATTTAGGATTAAGGCCTCTTCCGGCGCATCATTAACATCATATCATTGGGGCAGCGTAACCCCGCATTCCAGGCGCCCTAACCTTAGAAGTGGGTTACAATGCGCCAATGCCAGAAGATAATACCAGAAATGTCGAAATAGCTAAACTGGTGGCACTGAATAAAAATATTAGGGATTTTATTTGAATGAGAATAGTAAAGGTTTACAAGAGATGTAATGTTATTCATAATATTATGGAATAATTGAATTTTTTAAAATTAACACTTTCTGCGATGGGTAGGGCATATGAGAATGAAATAGGTGCAAGGAAACTTCGCGTAAAAAAAACTCCTGGAAAGTGTCCTGTCGGTTGCTATGAATGAGGTTTCAGATTATTATAACAATGAATTGAGATATTTAAATTATACAAGGTATGGTTGGAAAACATTGCCTGAGATAGGGATGTATGGATAGTTTATGTCCGCACGGGAAAGGGCCTCAGGGTTCGGTTGCGTCAGTGAGTAGTTTTAAGATTTTATGTTTATAGTATCGTCTCTCCTATCTGCATGCATTGAAAATGCTATAGCGAAGCTAAATTGATTCATGTAATGATTATTACATAATTTAGACATGATTATTTTTCTCTCAGACGTCAAAACACGAATGTATTATTTAGCTCTGGACTTGGATATGTCTATCTGAAATTAAAGCGAATATTTCACTTGTGACATGGGATGTGTTCTATCTGAAATTAAAGCGAAATTTCATTTCTAATACGGCATCTTTTGATATGATTATTATTTTAAAATATTTAGTATGTTTATATGACCAGAAATAAAAAAAATAGAAAATGGATGAATGCAGAAAGAATGATAATGGACGAGATTGAACACAGACGGCTCAAATGGTATGGGCACGTAAGGAGAATGCAGGATGGAAGACTACCAAAGGCTGTCTATGCATGGAAAATTAAAAGAAGAAACAGAAAAAAAAACTAGAACAACTTGGAAGAATAACGTTTAGAATTCAATGAGGAATTCATTTGGTGTAGGCTAACAGATGAAGACACAGAGGACAGAGAATGATGGAGAACTTTAATGAAGGTAAATTCGTGAATGTTCATTACAAACTGATAGTCTATAAGTCCGTAGCCATTTATGCATTTTTTAAAACTCATATTCATTACTAAGATTGGTTGGAGAAAACCTTCAATGACGAGGAGAATTCTCAAAATGAATGAATGAATATGGCCATCGCTATAGTGACTTCTGGTACAGAGAATATCATAAAATCAACTAATATATAGGCCCACAAATGTTGATAATTAAAAAAAGCTCCTCTTTGAAAAATCACAAAATATATAGAGTATAATTCCATAAATTAATTTCTAATAGCGAAAAATGAGAAAAGGATGCGGATTTGTCATTAAATTATGTTGAAAATCAAATATTAATTATTCCAATCATTGCAATACTTTTCGTTTATAGTTTTTACTTTGAGGGATAAATTGTTTTTCCATTTTTAGATTTACAAAAGTAATGTTATGCTTGTTTTTATTATGTCCCGCGACGTAGCCGAGACGTTAAGGCAAGATGTCTTGGCGCAGAGCTACGGGATTTGCGCTGGTTCGAGTCTCCATTGAGGAATAAATTTTCCCATGGAGTTTCGGCCAGTATGGGACCGGTGCCCATCCATATCGTTAGGCATTTGGATAAACAAAATAAACAGCGGCTTCGGATTGAGAAAAACAACTATAACGGATTTGGGGACCCGATATGCTGACCAGATGTCACCCCTACACTGGCCGGATGATCGTGTCAACAAACGCATACTCTGCTGAGTAACACTAACAAAATTGGTACTGGAAGTAAACACCAATAAAACTAAATATATGTTCACACATAGAAATACATTATATAACGGAATTGGACAAATGAGAGAAATTTTGAAGAAGAAGCTGAATTCAATTACTTGGGAACAATAATTATAAATAGGAATGAGACGAACAAATAAATTAAAACATAGACTCAATTCTGGGAATGCGCCCCAACTTATCTAAAAAAAAAATAAACTGTAAATATATAGAACTATTTTTCTATCAGTTATGTTATATGGATTCGAAACATAGAGGCTTTCTTAAAGGGAGGAGAGAAGATTACGAGTATTTGAGAATATAGTTCTTAGAAACATTTTTGGACCAAAGAGAGATGAACAGAGACGAATAGAGAATACTTCATATGGTATTATAGGAAACCAGATATAATAAGAACAGTTACGTCTCGTGACTGCGATGGGCAGGACATGTGACACGAACGAGAAATGAAAGAGGGGCATTGAAGCTTCTTGTAGGAAAATCAGAGGGAAAACGCCCAGTTGGTAGACCAAGAATGAGGTGGAAGAAAATATTAACCATGGATTGAGGGAAGTAGATTATAGAGGAGATGATTGGACAACATTAGCTTAGGTTAGGGATGTATGGAGAGCTTGGTACGCTACGGGTTCGATAGAGCCAGTGAGTTAGTTAGTTATTCTGAATGAATGCACTTTATGCTGTTTTTGTTCTAAGAGAGCTTTGTTTTCAACCTACCCATTTCCTGATGATAAACACTTGAAAAACTTCATGCAGCATGAAATAAGCCCATATGGCATATAATTTCACTGTTATTTTACTGGGAATGCTTGAAGGTTAATTAGCTATTCGCTCCTGAACACAACCAAGAGAAAGCTTCACCATTATAGAGCGAAGGAAATTTTAAAATGCCCCGGTAGTATCAAAAGTTGGTTTATAGCAGTTTGCGGTATATAAATATAAACATTACGCACCGAGTGTCCTCTCTGCTAATTTTATGACATGACACAGGTGTGAATTACATTTTATGACTCTCTCGGACCTCCATAAATATATGCAATTAATAAACTCCTAGGGCTATGGTCACCATAAAAAACAAAATGGCTTATGTTACTTTGATGTGGATGTTAATTTTCTTTATTACCATCCTTGATATTCTGCTCTGACGATGAAGAGTTTTGAAATATGCGCACATGTACGGTACATATTTTACTGTACAATTTCTAACTTCAAGATTGTAATACCATTTTTGCTCAGCAGCAGTAGGGTTTGAATGATACATCATTACTTTCTAAACCATTATAAGTCTTGTGATGAAAGTTATCAGGTTTTTTTATTGCATCTTAACACTTTAATTTTCACCATTTTAAATATTAGCCCATATTTCTATGTAGATAATTCTGCATTAAAGTAATATTTTCATGGATTCTAAAGTTGCAAACAAATTTTCTTGGACAAAAATAAACTGACGTTAAAATTTGCATAATACTTCCATCTAATATTTGAATGGTTTTGTTTTACATTATAAATTGTGTAAATGTTAAATTCTGGCCTAAAATATCATGTAAACCTTATATATTGTTAATGGCAGGCATCTAATATTATGTACTAAATCGTCACTTGTGAGCATATTTGTTTCATCGAAACCATACTTGGCATATAGCAATTGATTTTAAAAAAGGTAGAGTTCGTTAACCATTCAAATCTGATCAGGTGCAGTAATTCACCTGAAACGAGATTTAAAAATCACTCCAGCGGTCGCTGTTTTCGACGTTTCACTAGGAAACTCAGTACAGCGCAGCGTATTGAAATGAAAATAAGAAGTAATTCTTCAAAAGTCAGCAAAATCTTAAACTCGTAAGTGGGGGTTTACTTGTAACCCGAAATTGACTCTAGCATAACGGCCATGTTAGGTTCGTCAACTGATACTTTGACAAAGTTACCGATATAAATGTAAAATAAATAATTTAGTACACAATGATATTCCGATGTGTAAAGTAAAAAACATGCCATATACTATATTTTTGTTTGTGTATTGCTTTAATATTTCTTTTATTCCCTAAATATTTTCAATCACTGAAAAAAAATACTACCAAGTAATATTATAAACACTAGAGAAGTTTGTATTCATTTAATGTTATTATTATTATTATTATTATTATTATTATTATTACTTGATATTCTAATTTTTTGTAACTACAATGGGAAATATTTTAAGAAGAAATCCTAAATGTAGATGCACATTTGTTGTAATGATAAATACTCGTATAATTGTCATAAGTAATGCTACGAATGATTTCCAATTTATCTAGAGAATTTGGAAATCAAGGGTGGCATTTGTTAGGACTATTTAACGAATAAAATTAAGCTGTATACTCACAAATCATTGTTTAACTATAGTTATATTAAAATATTTATATATTTAATGTAAACGGCGATGTTTGAAAACAAATGAGAAACGATTGGTACGCTTAATTTGCTCCTATTGTTCAATCACTGCAACCAGATCATATCATCATTTATTGCCAAAAGATCGCAATGTTATAAGAATGCACCCTATTGGAGAAATATATAACCAACGTTATAGGTATTAATTAATTTCTGGTGTCCTATGATGTAAATATGTCAATTATATTTTTCTGCGTCATTTTCTGGAAAATAATTCGTTTAAGAAAGTGCAAACAGTGTTTCATGCACTATATATACAATCTGGTAGCCGTATTTCTTGGAGAGTCAGTCATTGCAAAATAATGCTATGACCTATTCAGAATGTTAAAAAGGAAGTGCTTACTTTATTATGGTAAACTTTAGTTGGTAAATTATAGGCGAAACACGACTGTGATTGATTGTAAATAAAAAATCATTGTAACGTGATTGGTCATTGACTCCCATTTGGGGCATGAGTTAAATAGTCATCATAAACAAAACAAGGAAGTTATTGTTTGTATGTAAATAAAATTAAGTTTATACTTGGTAAATAATTTTAAAACATGTTATAGAGTAATAACAAGTTTCCTGAGTGATGATTTTATTTGGTTTTTTTCCTCGCCTGTAAGACAAATGTTAGGAAACCGTGAGGCCCAAACGGTCCCCGAACATCATCTGGCCATCATTATCATATTCGCCATGTTCAGTATGAATGTGTTATGTGAAAGATGTGTTTCATCTTAGTGTTCTGTGTTGTCTCCGGAGGTCCTGACAATGAGCTGATCACTCATTCGGGGAGGCCCTCCATGTCCTTGTGTAGTCAAAAAAGTATGTGTATGATACATAGTTAAAATCCCTCTCCCGACAGGTCGTGCCACTTTAAGGCCCGAGTGGCGTGCGGCATGTAAAAATACATGTAAGATGAAAAACCGCATTAAAGGAATGGAATACAATAATATACTCTCTTCATTAAGTACAGGGTTCTTCATTTATAACCTAACGGGTACACGGTGAAGTTACATAATTAATTCATTGGCAGTATCGAACTCTGTGTTTCATGGCCGCGTTACATGCTCGAATACATTAGAAAAATAAAAACTAAATCACTGGCACTATCATACCCATAGGTTCATGGCCGGTTATATGCTTGAATATACTAACTCACTGGCACTATCTAACCCTTAGGTCCATGGCCGCGCGGATATAAGCTCTCTATACATCCCTATCATGAGCTAATGTTTTCCAATCATTTCCTATATAACCTACTTCACTCAAATCGTAGTTAATGTTATTCTTCCACCCCATTTTTGGTCTACCAACTGGGTATTTTCCCACTGGTTTTCCTACAAGAAACTTCCATGCACGTCTTTCATTCGTCATTCGTGCCACATGTACTCCCATCGCAGTCTACGAGACTTAACTGTTCTTATTATATCTGGCTTCCTATAAAGATCATGAAGTTCACTGTTAGGCAGTCTTCTCCATTCACCTGTCTGTTCATCTCTCTTTCGTCCAAAAAATTTCCTAAGAACTTTATTATCAAATACTCGTTATCTCCTTTTCTCCCTTAAAGTAAGAGTCTATGTTTCGCAACTTGAATTCGCTTGAATATACTAGAAAAGTCCACCGCTGTGGTCTCGAGGTAGCGTGCTGCCTTGTCACGCAGCGGGCCCGGGTTCGATCCCCGGTCGGGGCAGTTTTTTCTGGGTGAGGTTTTTATCGGGGTTTTTCCTCACCTGTAAGACAAATGTCAGGAAAACTTTAAGGCCCAAACGGTCCCCGAAATCAAATGGCCATCATCATCATCCATAACATTATCATCATCATCATCCATCACCGGTGTGGAAAGCAACGGGAAGCTACCACACCTACAATTTCCTAGTAAAGCTGCAAGCATAGTATGAAAATACTATGATTCAGTGAAGGACCTGCCTTCGGGCAGAATTACTATGGATGGATGGATGGATACTAGAAAAAACTGACTCACTGGCACTATCGAACCGTAGGTTCGTGGCCGCGCGAACATAAGCTCTCCATACATTCCGTTCCTGAGTTAATGTTTTCCAATCATCACCTGTATAATATTCTTTCCTCAAATTATGATTAATGTCATTATCCCACATTGTTTGTCTACTAACTGGACTAAAATGAATAAATATTATGTAATGTTAGCTATTTAACACGTATACTGAGTAATCATATACCGGTCAAGATTGTGGTTTTAACCAATGACTACGTTCGTGTGCATAATATTAATTCAAACAAGGATCGCCTTATTTTATACCATCTGGATGGACGTAAGATGGCTGCTCTACACGTGTGTCTAACCTTGCCCATGCCCTTGACTTACAATAGCTGACCCAGATGAATGTCTATGTCTTTTTGTAAACAGTTTCTTCTCCTGTGTCTGCAGTTTTGTGTCTGTTTACACACGTGAACACAAGGTTAACGTGCAACATGCTTGCATGCATTATTAACATCAACATTACGATTTAGCAAGTGTTGGCATGGGTGCAGTTTTCCCTTTCTGCGCCCTCAACACACAGACTGTTCCGGTAGGTTCGGTCTGTTTTCCTTGACGTCACATTACCGATATGAAGCTCTCTCCTTCCAATCGCTAACAAGGACAGTCAAAGTGTTTGTTTGGTTTAATAATAGCAATGGGGAATCGTTATACAGTACAGTCCCTACACACAAGATTGACCCTTACGTTTTCCTTACTCAAAATAGTTACAATTTTCTAATATACTTCATTTGAGGATTTCTGCACTTGGTAGACATACTGTTAACCTATTAGGCTTTACCAAGGTCCAACACGAAGAAGCGGAGACTCGTTATACAGCACAGTCCTTACACTTAAGATTGACCATTATGTTCTCCCTAATCAAAAAAGTTAAAATTCTCTAATATGCTTTATTTTAGGACTTAATAGACTTATTATTACCCATTAGGCTTTGTTGCATAGAACAGTCCCTACACGCAAGAGTGACCCTTATGTTCTCCCTACTAAAAGAAGTTACAACTCTCTAATATGCTTTATTTTGGGACTTAATATACTTACTGTTAACCTATTAGGCTTCACTAAGGTCCAACACGAGGAAGTGGGGAATCATTATACAGTACAGTCCCTACAAGCAAGATTGACCCTTATGTTCTCCCTACTCAAAGAAGTAAAAATTCTCTAAAATGTGTATTTGATCAGATAAAAGGAAAATAGAAGTACAACTTTATTCCTTCTTAAATTCTTGTCGATCGCCTCCAAAAATCAATTTCTACTGCTAACATCTTGTGTAGCAGAAATGAAATTCTTACGTTCAATAGGCAGGCTATACATTGTTAGATAAGAGCCGAATTAAACATCTACAGTGTTGTGGATAAAATTCAAGTCAAGATCTAACTAACTCCAACATATAGAAATGATGTACACAATAAAATTTTGCTTCACTATCGAGAAGAAATGTTGGGCGCTCCATAACTAGATGGAGGGATACGGTTTCTTGATGTGGAAACAGGTCTGTGGCCTAATTCCATGACGTTGAAGAAGAAGAAGACTAATTCTGGAAATGCGTGCTATTATGCATTGCAGTGACTTTTGATGTCCAAACTCCTTTCAAAAAACGTTAAACTGAAAATATATAAAACTGTTATTCTACCAGTTATATTATATGAATGCGAAACATGGATTCTTACTTTAAGGGAGGATAGGAGTTTACGAGTGTTTCAGAATAAAGTTCTTAGGACATTTTTGGACCAAAGAGAGATGAACAGACAGGTGAATGGAGAAGATTATACATAACAATGAATTACATGGTCTTTATAGGAAGCCAGATATAATAAGAACAGTTAAACCCGTAGACTGCGATGGGCAGGACATGTTGCGCGTATGGGGAATGAAAGACGTGCATGGAAGCTTCTCGTAGTAGAAAGCCAGAGGGAAAACGCCTAGTTGGTTGACTAAGAATGAGGTGGGAGAATCACTTTAACTATGGTTTGAGGGAAGTAGATTATACAGGGAATGATTGGAAAATATTAGCTCAGGATAGGGATGTATGGAGAGCTTATGTCCGCGTGGCCATGAACCTACGGGTTTGATAGTGCCAGTAAGTAAGAAGAAGAAGACTATTTGAGAACTTCTGCGACTTGATATATTTTCTGTTAATTATTAGGCTTTACTAATGTCCAACACGAAGTGACTCGTTACCAAATTCTACGTTGTGAATATATTTAGTTCACTGTATTTGCATATTTAATTTTGGCAGCTTCGTAGGTCAAGCGGTTAGACGCCTCTCATCGCTGAGGTACCGAGTTCGCGACTCGTTAACCATATAGATTTCGAGGTGGACGAAACGGAGCCTGGGAAGATTTTTTTTTGGGGTTTCTCACATTTTACCTTGCCACAAATTTAATTCCGCCATTTCTCATACTCATCATTTATTTAGGGACCCAGGGAATCTCGTTAATCCATTCATGCGCGTCTATGACTCTCTTAAGGTATCCAAATGCCTCGTCATATAATTAGTGACGATTATGAAAGGATTAACTAAATTCATTTAATTTCATCGACCCCTTTGATGATGCGTCAGGCGACTAAGGCCGGCATCTTTGTTATTCACAGATCTCCAATGTAAGGGACTTCGTCGCATCTTTTCCTTCGATCCGATCCTATATTGGACATGAGTTGAGGTTTTTTTATCTCTAATTTCCCTTACTTTATCCACTGCTAGCTCAATAAATGAATTTGAAATGTTTGTAAATTAAATATATTATTCGAAAAAAAATAATTGAAGAGCGTACACCGTTATAATCATCATAATCATCATTATACCAGAATTTCACTCTAAGTTTTTTTCTGAGAAAGTCAACGAGTTGCAAAAATAAATGTAGAAACAACTTAAGCTTACATTTTATTGAAAAACTAAAAACTACTTTATAAACAGCTAGAATTGCATTCAAGCTAATACAATAGAGAATCTGGAATAAAATCATACAGATGGAAGAGAAACACAAACTAAACATTTTTTCGAAATAAAATGACTGGTGGAAAAAATACTTTTATAAAATTCTACGAGATATTTTAAATATTTGAAGTTATTCTTATTATAGACGTTTTAAAGACTTTACGCATTTAAAAGAGGCCGCATAGGCTGTATTTGTAGTTTTTTTTCTGAAGAAATAACATATTTAATGTTAGTGTTATCGCTACCATGAAATAGTGAACATGATACAATGGTACCTGTTAATGGAATGTAAACCAGAACGTCCCTTGACGATCGAAGGAACCCAGGAAAATATGTCAGGTTAGACGACACCGGTGTTTGAACCCGAAGCCTTTCTAATACGAGTATAAAACGGTCCTGGTACCGCCTGAGACAACTTGATCGATCACGAGCTATTAAATCGATTATTGAGTTTTGAAGAACATAACGTTTTATTGCATACCAACAAACAGCTTATAATTCGTAACCATTCAACTATTCGCCAGATATAGCGGACATTAGCTTCCTTAAAAAATTGATTTTTTTTTCTAGTATCGGGTTTCCTGCGGATTAATCGATGGTTCTGATTTTCATTCCTCTAAAAACATCGACTTGATTATTTTAATTCAGTTTAATTTGTATCGATCAGCCTCATGGGATAGTGGCAAGTATTTTTGATTACAGTTCATGAGGTCCCGAGTTCGATTCCCGTCATCAGGAAGAACTAAACCAATCTTCTCATATTATTCTAGGTATTCCTGCAGTTTGATTTCCTTATGGCTTGTACTGTAATAATAACTTAACGAATGTACTATTTTCCATCTTGTTAATATGGTCATCTATTATCTTTTATTGTGTTCAATTTGTTTCTGATATATTGAAAATATTTAATTAATTTCTAATTATTCTATTTTTCACCTGTCTGTAAGTGTATAGGCCTAACCAGATTTTCCTCTTAAATTTATATGGATAATAACTGTTTTAATTATTCAATCAATTCATGAACCCATATTAATTATCTTCAGTAACGTTTATTTTCACATCCAAGGCTTGAAAACCAGGAAACTAAACTAAAAAAACTGATATTTCGTTAATCCAGATTAAATATCTTGCGTAATGTTTGTTCTCATATCAGACACTTGAAAACAGAAAAAACGAACTTTACTAAAAAACTGATATTTCACTAATCCATTTAAATATGGTAAGTAATGTTTATCATATTCTGAAAACCAGGAAAATGAACTCTACTTAAAAACTGATATTTCACTAATCCACATTAAATATCTTAAGTGGGGTTTTTCTCATATCAGAGACTTGAAAACCAGGAAAATGAACTTTACTTAAAAGCTGATATTTCACTAATCCACATTAATTTTTATTCTCATATCACAGACTTGAAAACCAGGAAAATATACTCTACTTAAACTTGAGATTTCACTAATCCACATTAAATATGTTGAGTAATGTTTATACTTACATCAGAAACTTGAAAATCAGCTTAAAAACTGATATTTTTCTAATCCACATTAAATATCTTGAGTAATTTTTGTTTTCATATCAGATAATTGAAAACCAGAAAAATAAACTCTACTTAAAAACTAATATTTCATTATGATGTGAACTTTTGTGTTGCGTACTTCATATGCCTTCCATTGCTGAAATTTTCAAAGAGCGTTCACGCATAATAAATATTTAACAAAAGCAAAGCCGAGCGAGTATGCTAGTTGTACAATATCAAATGTTAATCTTGCCCAGTCCATTATGCATTCATTTTTACGTATTACTATGGCTAGCAGATTATTCGCATACAACCCCTCTCACTTTAATGAAAATTTGATGAACTGCATACATACCAAAAATATGTCACACAAAATTCAATGGCATGACGAACCGAGTGAGAGTCATATCTCTCTCCCCTCCTTTCAACCATCCAATACCTTTTCAATTTTTTTCTTTCTCGTACTGGAACCAATAAAAAAGTAGTAATTAAATTTCGATTCTATAGAAGTCAATATGGGCAAGTGTACATTTGAATGCCGATACTTCTATTAATATTCTGAATCCTAACTTTTGACACAAACACCTTTCACATTGTTTCAAATATGGCGCTCACTTTTTGTTGTTTCAATTGGTTATATCAGTAAAATATAATTTATTTTTAAATATGGTTACTGTAGGTATATTGAGTGGACAAAATTTAATAAATGAAAAATAAGTAAGAAAGGAATGTTTAAATGCTGTTGTTCTTTTCATGGCTTACAAAACATACTTGGCTACACACAAAATATCATAACTAGAACTTGATTTATAAACTGAGTTCAATATACGACAAACAAATAAG